>PVKN010014000.1:0-19516 GCA_004027915.1 Capromys pilorides | reverse complement strand
CCAGCGGTGCACCGGGAAGCCTGACGTGGCTTTCCGTGTGCTGTCTGCCAGGATGCCAGAGCTCATCCCCATTTTAGAGGTGCGATTCAGCAAGAAGGTCGAGCAGCTGGAAGACCCCACAGTGCTCTCAAGTTCAGGTGAGCAGCTGGGCTGTGTGCAGACTTCTGAGAGGAGGGGCCGGGCTGCAGTGTGCGGCTGCCACACCTCACTGTGTCATCTGCTGGACAGACACTGGGTGCTCGGTGTCTCCAGAGGCCCTCGTGGGAGGTGGGAGGTCACGGGGATGTAATCTGGAACTGGGTCCTGCCAGGCCGGAGGAGCTTAGACCGTGGATCCTTTTGCGTTCATTGCCAGGGAGCCCTTAGTGGGATCGAATGCAAAGCCAGTCAGGAAGGGTCCCCTAGCGTGGCTGTGCTGCTGAGTCCAGCAGTGCTAGCAGCTGGGGCGAGGACTAGGGCTGTGGCTGGCCAGGTTGGAGGTTCAAGGCCCGAAATCAGGAAGAGCCTCAGGGAGAGAGCACACTGCAACCCAGGAGCCAGAGCAGGACTGGGCCTGATCTTCCCCATGGTGGTACCCATCACCTGGAAGGATACGCTGTAACCGAAGGACTCTTCAGGCTCATCCCAGCCCATGACCCCCGTCATTCTCCAGGGATAGGCTGCCAGCACCACACATTGTGGACATGCGTGCAGTATATCTATGACCCAGCACAGGGCTGCTGTGGTGCCCCATGCAGAAGGACATGCCAGGCCTGCCTGGCACTCAGTGCTCCTCTTCCCATTGCCCTGGCACTGACTGGACCTCTCCAGCCCCAAGATCTGTGCGCTGGGGCTTGTGACTTTGAAAACATGGCAGCACAGTTGCGAGTGTTCATTCACGCTCTACCACTGAGTGGGGCCAGTGTGAAGTGTCATGGTCAGCAGGGCCTGGCACCAGGTACAGCTCAGTGTGCCCTGGCCCACAGCGTCCTGGGTTAGAGCGAGAGCAGGGCTTCAGGAAGAACAGGGGAGGTGGTGTGAGTGGCCTTCAGGTTCTGGTTGCTCTGGAGGGCTTCTTGGTGCCACAGCCTGGTGCAGGGCTGTGCCTTGTAGCCTCGCTGGCCCTCTGCTGTCCGGAGTTGGTGCAGGTGCAGACTTAGGTACCTGCTGCAGCCACATGGGGGCAGTGTCACCACACCACAGGGCTTTGCAGACGGAGAGGCCAGGCATGGAAGAAGGATAAGGAGGCCACTGCAGGCTGCAAGGGCTCTGCTCAGCCCCACAGACCCGTGAGGGGAAGTGCATATGGACATGAGTATGGGACCCCAGATGCTGGCATGTCCGTCTAGACTGCAGGATGTCTGGGGACGGGGCCCAGATCTGAGCACAGGGCTTATTTCACGCACACCTCTGCGCATAGCCTGAGAGTGACTGTCCACAGCAATACTGACAGCACGCATAAAAGCCAGGCTCATTGCATGGGCTTTTCAAAACCAAAGTGGTGCTCAGCATGTCCTGAAGGTCTGGATCTTCAGGCTGGGGATGCTTGATGCTGTCCCAGGCCCCACTCCACGTCCTGTGGCGTCACATGCCCGGCTGGGTGGCCTGGCCAGGAGGCCGTCCAGAGGGAGCTGCACAGGGCCACCCTTCTTGTGTGGACAGCCATGCAGTCACAGTGTGGCTGTGCCCAGCAGGTGGCCCCTGCAGCTGGTGCCACACAGGTGGCTGTCTTAGAACCAGCACACACCCTTGTCGGGGTCCTAGCCTCAGCATGCTCCCAGGGTTCCTTCCTGGGAGATGAGGTCATCGTCACTCTCCTCAGCCATCTCCAAATGCCCTGGGACCAAGCAGTGGCATCCTGGCCACCCGCCACTGTGGCAGGCATCCCCTCCTTAGTCTCCATGGTAAGGAGTACTTTCTGGTGAGTGCAGGGTTCCAACTGTGGAGGTGCACAGGCAGTGGGCATCCCCCCCACAAGGATGTGTACAGAGTTGGAGCCACAGGCTAACAGGGGTTGCTGTCGCCCATGCATGGAACAGGCATCCCTGTTCCTCCTGATCACTGCAGCACCTCATGTTAGGCCCTGCCGTCCTGTGGAGGGCATGAGGGCTGTGTGGGGAGTTCTGCAGTACTAGCACTAGACAGATGCAGAGGCCAGCAGTCAGTTGATTTTCAAGAACAGGACAGGAGAACAGTGGTCCCAGAGATAGGTCCCAAGGTGCTTACCTACATGAGCAAGCTTGGAAGCCAAGAGGTACAAGGCGACTGTCATGCCCAAGGGCCTCCCTGCCCCCAGGCTGGCCTGTCTTTGCCCATTTGCAGGCATCCTGGACAGGGCCAGGAAGTGGCCTGTGAGGTTATGTACAGGAGGTCAGGAGTAGGAGGGGTGCTGTGCACCCAATCCCTTTCCCGGGCACCTAGTCCCTTTCCTGGACAAGACAGCATGGTTATGTGCTGACCAGCACAGCTCTTCCCTCAGGCAGTGAGGGGCTTTCTGCCCTCTCCTAGGGCGGGGCTTCCTTTCTTGATGTGCCCAGCAGGGCCTGCAAACCACAGTGTCCCATCCTCTGGCCCAGGAAAGAGGCCCAGAGGCACAGCGCCTTCCATGTCCTCACTGCTTGCTCAGTACTGCACCCCTCTTTTACAGAGCTTGCGTTACAGAGGAGGCAAGACTGGGGTACGACTGGAGCTGCTCTCTGGGTACCGAGCAGGTGGCCCTCTGCCGTGGCCACCAGGAGCCCTGCCTCACTGTGCACTTTACACCCTCTGCAGCCCTGCCCTGTCCTGGATGTTGTCACCAGGGTGCAGGCATTCAGAGCGTCCGAAGCCCATGGGCAGCCCTGAGCCTGGGAGACGCCGGGCAGCTGCAGCTCACCCCTCGGCAGGCGAGCGCACACAGTGGAGCCTGGCCCGAGGTTGGCCCTTTTCTGTGCTCTGTGAACCGCAGGGCCCTGTGGAGCAGGGAAGGCCATCCTGTAGCTCCTGGTGATGTGTTCTGTGGACCTTTCACCACAGCTCAGCGGTTCTAGGATTTTGTACTCCACATCTTTACTTTTCTTTGTCTCAGATGGAGCTGGTTGCTGCTGGGTAAAGGGCTGTTCTTTAGAAAGCCAGAGTTAGTCATGGGTGTCCACAGAGCTGCATGCTCAGGAGATGTGGACCCAGACATGGAGCCAGGCCAGCACTTGCAGCAGGCTTGACTGCCCTGTGAGGTTCCGAGCACTTGTGTGTGGTTTTGCCTTCTGAAAAACATCCCCACTGACCTCAGCTTTCCGTTCCAGCATCCGGGCTCAGGGGCTGTGCTGCGCCCGCAGGAGGCCAAGAAGGCAGGCAGCCGCAGCCACAGATAGCCCAGCCGCTACTTGCCGAGAACGATGCCCAGAAACTGACCCAGGTAAGGCCTGGCCTGCCTCCTTCTGGGGAGAGTGGAGGCCATGGTCCCCAACCCTGAAGGAAGACAGAAAGGGCTGCCCACTTAGTGCTGCACTCAGATGTGAAACTTGCTCAGCCTGCAGAACTGGCCTCTGTGTGTGTGTATGTGTGTGTGTGTGTGTGTGCGCGCGCGCGCGTGCGCACGCGGTGGGGTGGGGGGGCTGGGGGGCTGGGCTATGTGTGTGTCATGCGTGTGCCTGTTTGTGCCCGTACTCTTGAGTGGGCACTAGCTTGCTCAGAGCCATATTCTGGAGAAGGTTTACCCTTTTCCCCAGAAAAGTGAAATTTTCATGTTTTATGTGGGTGTTTTTAATTAGTCTTCTATAGTCTTACTGATAATGTAATGCCTTTTTCTCCTGTATCATTTTAGAGCAGTATTTCTCTGTGTGTCTTTACTAGATATCAATGGCTAACAATATATATGTCAATATATATGTATTGCTCTTCTCACCCTAAAAAGAAGAGTGGTCCCTCCTGTGTCTCAGGGTGTACCTCATCCTCCTGATGACACACACCCTCCCACACTCAGCCAAGACACCTATGGGTGCCCAGCTTAGCCCTGGCCACGTGGACACATGCGTCCGTGTCCAGGTATCCTGAGACCCAGTGAGGAGGCACTGCCCATATCCAGTGGGGGCGGAGCAGCAGCAGCCTGCTGAGCCTGCGTAGAGACGGGGGCCCACGGACCCCATCCTCTGAGCTCAGCTCCCGTCTGGGGAAGAACATTTGTCTTTGGCACCTTACCCCGTCTGACTTAGTCATGTGCAGACAGGACACATGCTTGAGCTTAAGCAGCACATTCTGCAGCTCCATTCACACTCGCCAGCACTTGCCCTGGGTCCAGGGGCGCGAGGGAGAGACCTGGGTTCTCAGCCGACCACTGCAGGGTCTGGCCAGGGGTCCTTAGGCTGAAGGAGCAGCTGTGCTCGCAGAGGAAGGTGGATACTTTCCCTGTCATTTGAATCTGACTCTGGATGGAGGGGCCTTCCTAGCCCCCAAATCCTAGTGCCTGCCAACCTGTACCTGGATAGCCAGCATGGCATGCCTACATACTAGCATAGCAACTGAGTAAGACCCTGTCAAAATAAAAGAGAGAGGGCTTGGGGTATAGCCGAGTTCAAAAGCCCTGAGTTTCACCCCAGTACTACAAAAGGAATCAGCCAGGGACAAGGTGAACAGATGTCAGGAGGAACACACAGAGCTGTGTTGGGGTGGGTGCCTTGGTGGCTGTGGGCTGTCCCAGCATGTTCCTGTGGGTTGGGATGGGGCCTCAGACCACCAGGTCCTGGTGGTCCTGCAGGCTGGGCTGGGGGCAGGGAGAGGGCTACATGGGTCAGGAGGGCTGGCCTCATTTTACACAGAAAGACACATGTTTCATATTTGGAGAAGAATTCGTGGCAGTACAGCTAAAGCTCAAACCAAAGAAGGAAAGAGTTAAATTTGTGGAGAAACAAAAATCCAAGAAATCCTCCTCCATCCAGCTGTGGTTTTGTGGCAAATGCTGTTAACGCCATTCCTTGAGATGTATCCTGGTGACTTCAGTTGCAGTTGGGGCACAGGGGAGGTGGCTGGAACTGTGTGGGGACAGGAGGACACCATGAGGGTGCCTGCAACCCCCCCTCATGATCTGAAGATCTGAGGCCTCCATCTGCCACGTCACTGTGGCTGGCCCAGAAGGAGTGGGGAGTGAGAGCAGCCCGCCCACAGATCTGGTCTGGCAGGCCCAGGTTGTCCCAGCATGTACCTCCTGAGCACAGCTGCGCTCAGTCTGGGCGTAGTGTGGACCCCAATCACCGCTGTAGGTCTGCAGAGGAGCAGGCATTTCCATCAGCAAGAGGCTCCCTCCCTGGATAGGGTCAGGGCCCGAGGGCGGCGGCCCCGCCACAGGCTGCAGCCAGGGCAGGGGCTGTGGACACAGGAAGCTGCCATCTGTCTTGAACTTTGCATACCCTTCACTCTGCCAGGAACAACACTTGTACTAGTCAGTGATGACTAGAATCAGATGTAGAAGGCTGCCAGTGTTCTTCTGTGTGCTAGAGACCGGAAGGATCTGGTGTGTGGCTTGTATTGCATGGCAGTGGCTGTCCAAGTCCCTATCAAGGATCTGTACCAGAAAGGCCCCAGGGCCAGTGCTGGATGCCCGAAGGCCTGTACTGATAAGGAAAACACCTGTGGAAGGCTGAGATCTGCAGTGGAAGCCAAGAGACTACATCTAAGGTGAAGATGAAGATTGAAGCTCTTCCAGAGAAGACGGTAGCCAAAGCTCCTTTGCACGAAAAGCACCAAGTAGCAGCTTCTTCAGGAAAATCAGCAGTACGCAATCTTCCTCTCTCGTTTTCCTTTTACGCTATTCTGGCAGCAGTCCTTGGGCGGTAATCCATACCCAGAGCCATGCTGGCTGTCTTAGTTACTCTTCTGTCATTGCTGGGACAAATACCCTGCACTCAAAATGAGGGGAGGAAAGAGTTATTTAGCTCACAGTGACTGGAGGCTTCAGTCCATACTCAGCTGGCTCCAAGGCAGGGTGGCGCATGGCAGAGGGCAACCTTCCATGGCAGCAGCTGAGAGCAAGAGAGCAGGGAGAGCCAGCATCAGCTCAAGCAGCTCACTTCCTACTTCACACTGAAATACAAATCACCTGCCCCAGGGGAGGTGCAGCACCCACACCCAGAGTAATCAATCACAAATTCCAGAAGCTGCCCCAAGACAGCGTGAGGCTTTGGGGGGGACACTTAGACACAAACCATAACACTGGCCCAGCTCAGCTGAGGACTGTTACTTAAATTGACTTAATGTACCACAGCGTTGTCACAAACAGTAAGCAAGAGACATACAAATTAAAAGAAAAACTAAGTCCATCTGCTAGGTGCAGTGGAAGTTGTTCACCTCAGAAGTAGCAGAGAGGAGAGCAAAGGCCCTTGGGATGCCACACCAGCCCCACATCCAGCTGCCCTGGAGGCTAGACGGGGTACTGTGGAAGTCCTTGCGGGTGCTCTGCTGACTGGGGAGATGTCTAAGAAGGTGATGCCCTCCCTAACTTTGTATTTGCTTGCCTTTTGAGAAGTCATAGAGCAGATTTCATCATTATCTTGCTAGTTTTGTGTCCCTGGAACAGAATCCGTGATGTTCACCATGTGCAAAAAGCATTTATCTGGCTCATGGTTTGGGAGGGCTCGGTCCCTGGTGGGTGGCTCCAAAGCCGGAGCATCATGGTGTAAAGGGCAGTAGGGGGCAGCACTCATCTCATAGCAGCTGAGCAGAGACCAGGAGGAAGCTGATTTGCCCTCAGAGGCCCTATGACCAGGTCCTCTGTAGACCTCTAGCAAGCTTGAAAACTGGCAAGTGTGAATCTTCCTGCTACTCCTGGTTCCAAATTATTTTGAAGGCCCTGGGTCCCTGGTTTTATAAAACTTTGAGGATCAGCTTTTTCAATTCTTAGAAAAGCTTAGGGATTGCACTGGCTTTTACAGCATGAAGTCTGCGGCCTAGACACACAGCCTGTCCTCCCACTCACTTACTCTCTAATTTTCAGCAATATTTTGTCATTATCAGTACCCAAGTTCACCATCTTGGATAAACTCTGCTATTTTTCAGATGCTGTCATCTGAAGTAGAAGGACTTTCCCAGCTGCCCTTGCTAGGTTTTGTTGCTGCCCTATGGAAACAGCTGATTATTGCTGTGTTGGTCTTGTGCCTGCAGCTGTACGGAATCCACTGATGGTTCTCAGGTTCCCGGTGCCTCCCTGGAGTCTCTAGGGCCTCCTGCAGCAGTGAGATCCCTTCCTCTGCACAGACACTGCTCCCTGTGGCTTCTGGCAGGCTCTCTTTGGTTCTGGGTGCCAGGCGTGGGCACAGTGTGGCACTAGTGGACACAGGCATCATGCTGGCCCAGGGAAAGCCGTGTGCACTCGGCAGTGCCCTGGACAGCTGAGGAGGCTCCCAGAATGGTGGGCCAGACACCCCTGCTTCGAAACCCTGCTGTTGCCAGGGTGCTGTGTCACCCTGATGTCTTCGTCCAAGCCCCTGTGTCCCAGGGTCAGTTTGTTTGTGTGCTCTGTGTTCATTTTCCTTCATCGCACAGAGTTTACTGACTCCTGCTGTTGGTGAAGAGCGTGCTGCTTAGTGTCTCAGCCTGTCTGAGTGTTCCAGGTGTCTAGTTCGCTTCACTGTGCTCAGAGAAGGTGCTTCCTCCTGTTCCATCCTCTGTGAGTCACTGAGACTCAGGCTGCTGCTGGCCGGCACTGTTGCGTGCTACATGGTATCATGTGTCCTAAAATGTGGATTTGGTGCATAGATCCCCAAATCCTGGGCTCTAGGGACACACATGTGCTAATGAGCCTGCTGCTGGCCAGCAGCCCCAGGTGGCTTCAGCATGGGCTGGCACAGAAAGACCAAGGCAGGGTCCCAGAGTTGGGACTCCCAGCCCCATCTGGCCTCCAGAAGCACAGAGTGGCTGTGTATCCAACCGACCTCCAGGGCCCAATGACTTAGTCCTGCCTGCACCATTGACCCCAAGGCCAGGGCTCAGGGCTTCCTGGGATCTGGATGTGGGCAGAGTGGGGCCAGGGAGGACGGGAAGCCCAGCCTCCCCAAACCTACCCCGAGCACTTGCCTGCAGCCTGGCACTGTCCCGACAGGTAACCGGGAACTGAGCAAGCATTCCCTGGCTCAGTCCCTGTGACAGGAGTGGGGGTCATCCATCCTGAGGAGGGGATGAGGAGACCCCACTTCATAGCCAGTGCAGGGACACGTTGGGATGGAGCCCCACCTGTGGGCAGGGCTGTCTGCAGCAGGTGGTATCAGCCTGTTTGGATTGGAGGATCCCAGCTGGTGACCCTGTAGCACCGAGTGTTGGCAGTGCAGGGACAGACCCCACACATGTGTCATCAGGAGCTTCTGGGAGATGGTAGAGAGGCAGCCCATTTGTGCCATGTATCCGCTGACTGCTAAGTTGGGCAGTTTTCTGCATATCTTGTGGATCCTGTAGATTCCCAGTGTTCTTAATAATCTGAGTAGATTTTCTGTGTGCTATTGGCATCTGTTTGTTAACTTTTGAAAATAAAGGAGGTGTGGGTTTGCCTTTGTACTAGAAAGTAGGCCTTCCGTTGGGGGCACTGTTGAATGATATTAGAAGGCTGAGAGGGGCTCAGTGTTGTCGACACAGCACTGACCTCTGTCCCATCTGAAGTGCTGAACTGGTCGAGGGAATACTGCCTCCCTTACACCCAGGTAGGCATCCTGCAAGTCTGGGTGTGAAGAGATGGGCTGCGCAGGAGAGAGCACCAAGCACCCACGCACTGCGGTGGGCATCAGTTGTCTTCCATGTTTCCAGTCCTGAGCCACACGTGTGCGGTGTAGGTCTCCCACTCGAGGGGCATCCTCTGTGAGGGCTGGCAAGGGTGCAGAGCTCTCCCATGCCCTGGTTGTCTTCATGGGTGCCTCAGATGTCGGGCTGGAGGCTGAGATTGACAGGGACTGCTGGAGAGACCAGGCCTTGCTGTCCAGTGCTGTGCCTTTCTGTTCCCAGGTGAGACTGGCACCCAGTAGGGGCCAGTACCACCTGTTTGCATAGCCCACAGCTCCCACAGACCAAGCCTGCCTTCTTGTCTGAGTCCCCGCTGCATGAGCACTGCAGCTGGGGTCACCCCTGCCTGGGGTCCCCAGCAATCAGCCATGAGGACTAGAAGGGTTGGGCCATGCTAAGGCTTGCAGCAGGTGTCCACGCCGCCCCTCCTCCCCCCTCGCTGTGAATGAAGGACTTTCCCTTCTCACCCTGCCACAGTGCAGGATGGCCGCCTGGCAGAGCTGTTCAGAGCTGCAGACAGCTTGAGCCTCCCCAGCTCTGTGCCTGAATGGCTGCTGATTTCTCCCTGCAGCAGAATTCTGTTTCCGGGTGAGTCAGCATGCCACTGCAGAGGGCAGACAGCCTGCTGCCTTCCTCGCTGAGGCGTGAGAGCTGCACAGGCGCACCCAGGGTCCTGGCTGGAGGGCAGATGGTGCAGGGCAGCTGCTTGCACCTGGCTGAGCCTTGAGAGTGTGGGGTGTCCCCTCCCCTGGGTCCTGTGGTCCTGGGTGCTACATGTGACAGGCCGCAGACACACAGCCTGGCCCTTGATGGTACGCGTATGCAGCTGCTGGCTGGCCAGGATGCCACATGGCCCTAGTACACAAGATCTCCATGGTTTGTTTCCTGCCTCTCCATATGGGCAAATGGGAAGCTGAGCTCTGCTTGTCTGTGCTCGAGGTGCGCCCAGCACAAGAGCATCACACATGAGGAGCCAGTGTGTCCCACAGAGGATGGGCTTTTGTTCTCCACATCCTTGGGGACCCTGGGGGATGGGGAGGTCAGAGGGCCCCGAGCCTTCCTTGGGGTCGCAGAGGAGGAAAGAGGCCCTTGGGCACCCGGGTGGACTCAGTGTGCTCAACTGTGTCTCCAGTTCCGCCCGAGTTGCCCAGGCCGCACCCACTTCCCTGCCACCGACACTAAGGGAACCCAGTTCTTGTTGTTCTTGGAGAGCGGCGCGTGCCACCCACTGACCATCCCAAGCCGAACTGCCCTGCGTGCCGCTGCAGCGGGTTCTTCCAAGCTGCCCTTGCTCGCGCCACGTGCATCTCTGTCCTGCCCCTGCTGTGTGCACTGTTGCTCGCTTTCCCTGCAGCCCACAATATGCATAGCCAGGTAGTTCCCACATAGGTGCTGCTTCCTGGTGACCGTGTGCATTTCTCTGTGTGCCAGAGACTTGGGCAGTGTCCATTGTGAAGCCGGTCCTTGACTCACAGCTAGTCAGGGCTTCTGGGGAGGCCCCTGGGTGTTGCGAGGCTGGCAGCATTGGTGCTGACGACCAGACAGCTTGTCATCCTGGGCCACAGAGCAACAACTGTTCCTGGGTTTGGCCAGACTTCATGAGCCCCATTCTTTCCATCCCCTGCTGCACGGAATGTGCACGGCCTATTTAATTACTTCAGCTTCTCTTAAAGGAAAAAGGCCACCAGCATTCCAGAGGCACTGGTGCTTTGAAGGTTAATGCAGTCATTTTCTTTGTCTGCTGATCTAACAGTTATAAAGATCTCCTTTCAATTTTTTGAGTATTAATTAATTTCAAGTGCATTTTGGCAGCCAGACCAAGGTTCTTAATAGGTTGTTTCAAATGATTTCTATTTTTAAGCCTCAAAAATCAATGGATTGTTTCCAAATCAAAGGGTGACTAGCAACCAGCCTTTACTTCTAGTATCCATACAATGGAACACCTGAGCTTTCTTAAGCAACAGCTGGTTTGGGTCACACGTTAATGGAAGTCCATGTCACTACTCTGCTCATTAGGCAAAGCCACAGGGTGTGCCGATTCCTGCTTCAGCTCTAGCTTCATTCTGCATAGGAAGAGAGCAGTTCACTTAGACCACTTAGTTTAAGGGACACAGGCCATCTCTGTCAAGGAGATAGCCCTTGTAGGTTGGTGGCCTTG
The DNA here is from genome assembly GCA_004027915.1 of Capromys pilorides. Lineage (NCBI taxonomy): Eukaryota > Metazoa > Chordata > Mammalia > Rodentia > Capromyidae > Capromys > Capromys pilorides. The sequence continues at coordinate 8,644 of PVKN010014000.1, read as the reverse complement.
TGGCCCTGTGGTCCACCTTCACACATGGCTGGCACTCCCTTATTAGTCCTCATGATCATTTGTGCTAAATAGATCCTGACATCCCCAGCACTCTGTATATCTGTCTATCAGTCAGCTGCTCATCCCAACTCCAGAATACCACAGCCTGCAGGAGGAGGAGGCTCAGCATGGCAAAAGCATTATGCCTGGAGGGAATGGCCCCCAGGAAGCAGAACAGGAAGTAGGCAGAGAGGATGGGTCCAGGGACCAGAGGACTCCCTGAGCCCACACACCCCTGGCCCAGCCAGACGCAGCTATTTGTGTGCTTTACTGAGCTCCTGTCCAGTCAGCAAACGCATTGGCAATGGTGAGGAGACTCATGTCAGTGTTCCTGTTGACTCTTGAATCTCGAGTCCTGGACGCGTGCCCTGCTCAGTCCTGGTCTCTGGGTGCTAATCGTGTTGGCCTTAGTGCAGATAGCTCTGTAGATGCTCTGGGTCCCTGGCAGTGTGGGAGGCCCTTCAGAGTTGGGAGGCCCTCGTCCCAGTTCTAGGGGTGTACAGTTTCTCATGGGGTTCTCCTTGCAGTGAGTCAGCAAGCCTCAGGGTCCACTGTCAGGAGACAGTGCTGCCCGAGCCCAGAGGGCCTGAGTCAGGGCGGTGTCCAGCCCTCGCTGTGATGCTGTCTGTGAGGATGGTCTGAGGTAATGTGTGTGAAGGGGGTGGAGCAGTGCTCGAGTGCATTGCACAGCACCCGTAACTCTCAGTCTCTGTTTAGAAAGGCTGGAGAATGAAAAGCCAGAACACATCATGTACACATCATGTACTGTAATCTCATATTTCTATTTCCTGTGAGAACATGTGGGCCAAAATGGGATGATGGAGGCCGAGCACCCTGCTCCGGAAGCACCCAGGACCAGGGTCACTCACTGCTGTAGATTTGGGCTTTGCAGAGGAGGGGTCTCAGCCCCTCATGACCCATGACCCACACTGCTTCCTCCCCACCTTCTTGTCCTTAAGGGAAAAGTGAGGCTAGGGGTGCCTGGGACCTGGCAGGGCCTGACCCTCCCACAGGTAATGTGGCTGGAAGCCCAGGTTTCTCCTGTGTGCAGACTGCAGCATGCAGGCTGGGGCCTCACGCCCAGAAGGGTATCTCCATGTCAGCAGTCACGTGTCACTTAAGAACAGCCTGACCCGGTGGGAGACAGTGTCGTCGTGGGAACATCACAGAGAGTACACACACAGATGGGCCCGTGAACTCATGCACGTCATTCACGGGCCCTTCTCGGGCTGGAACGAGACACGACGCGTGGCTGTAAACGCGATCGCATTTCAGAGTGACAGGGTGTTAGAGACAGCAGAGGAGCCGCCAGGGCTGTGTGTGGCCTGGCTGGCTGAGGCTGGGGGGCCTTGTCAGGGGACATCAGGTGACACTGCTGGGTGGCAGGGGCCATCCCTTCCTGCAGTTCCTGGCAAAACGGCCTTCCTACCTCACCAAGAGTGGAGTGAATGAGAAAACAGTCTAACCAGAGAGAGTGGCAGGGAGGGCCTGGGCTGGGCTGGGCTTTATTTTTCTTTTTGCCGGTGCTGTCTGGGCAGCTGCCATGTGAGGTCATGAGCGCAGGAGATGGAAAAGACCTACTGTATGAGGTCACCCGCCACCCCTGGGGCTGCTGACCCTGCTGATACTTTCCAGAGCGCAGGCCAGGTTCTCAGTGATGACTCAACGCAGAAGTTTCCGCTGTGGGGGAGTCCGCGACCCTGGCCTGCAGGCGGTGCTTCCGGCCTGGTGCAGGTCTGCGGGCCACCTGCAGCTCTAGGCTCTGCCCTTCACAGGCCTATTGTGCCTGATGTCAGGACAGAGGTCAGGCCCTGTTTTGTTGCTAGTTGGTTGGATGAGGCAGACAAGAGCTAAGGTCTTCCTGTCAGGGTGAGGCTTCCTGGGATTGAGCTCCTCCTCTGATTCCAGGGTCACTGCTCTCCTGCTGGGGTGAATGGAGCTCCCGTGGGTGAGTCCAAAAGCCACAGGAGTCACGCATAGCGGCCCTGTTCTCAGTGGTGGGCACAGCTCTGGCTGCCCTAAGTCAGCGTCTTGGAGTGCCCCAGCCGCAGCTGAGATCCAGAGCTGTCCCTGGAGCCGGGGTGCTGACCCTGTGGCACACACGCAGCAGCAGGGTGTTTCTGCAGAGAGCCCTGGAAGGTGTGCTAGTGCTGCCTGAGGGTGCTCGCCGCTGTCACAGTGGTTGTCACTGCTGTTGCCTTACAACGATGCCCTTTTCATCTGTTGGGGTTTAGTGTTACAGCAGCTACACAGGGCGCAGCTCTGCAGAGCTGGGCAGGACTCCATGGTGTACTCCCCGCCAGCCCAGGGCTCCATGGTGCCTGCTCCGTATGTAGTGTGGCCCCACCTCAAGGCCTCCTAGGCTAGGGAGACCCACCCAGAGGTGCCACAGCCACACAGCACCGCCTGCAGCAGGCTTTGCGCAGTGGACGGAGGTTCTGACATCAGGACGGAGTGTAGTGCAGCCACCTGTGTGTCACCACTACTCCGCCGCTCTTGGAGTCTGTACTGTGCTTCCTGAAGCTGGTGGCCAGTGTCACTACAGATGCTGATGTCACTAGGTCCTGCATGGGTGTGTGTGTGTGTGTGTGTGTGTGTGTGTGTTGTGTGGTACTGCTCACACAACCGGAGAAAGGCCCCTGCTTTTCCTGCCCAGTCTTTATTTTTCTCGCCTTGCAGGGGCAGGAGTGGGAACACCCCATGCCATGCCTGAGACGATTCCCATGAGGCAGGGGCTGTCAGTGGGGGGCATCTGCAGCCAGAACTGCAGAGTAGTCCTGGGCATTGAGGCCTTGCCTTGGTGCTGCTCCACAGGCTCCTGGATGCGTGTTTGCTGGCATGGAGAGAGGCTGCCTCTGCTGTCTTTGTGCTTCTCCCCAGATCCTCAAGAAGCTGAAAGGGCTAGCGCTGGACACTGAGGCAGAGCTGGAGCGACAGGATGCAGCCTTGGAGGGCATCACCACCGCAGTGGAGCACACCACTCTGACCACAGACAAGCACAACTGGCGCATGAAGCGGCTGATGTAGGAGGACCTGAGTCCATTGCTGGGGCCAGAGGCCCACCAGGGTGGAGCCGTGGAGCCCAGGACAATACCTGCAGCCTGCACCATGTACTCTACTGTCAGAAATCTGTGTGTTTGCATCTTTTTCCTGCTTCCCAGGCCCTAGCAAAAGGCTGCAGTCCTTGGGAGGCAGTGTGATTGCCTATCCAGGTGCCTCTCAGCACATAGGCCCTGTCCCCACCTCCTCTGGCAGTCCCCATCCAGTGTAGCTACCCAGCACTACCCAGGAGCAGGGCAGAAGCACCAAGTCGTCAGCTCCCCGGCCCTGGAGTGGAGCGGGGGGCAGGCTGAACAGGCTCCGAAGCTGCTCCTGATCCAGCTATCCTTGCTCCTCAAGCTTAATGTGAGGAGGCGAGACACTCAAGGACTCTTTGATGGGGGTGGAGGCGGCAGGCCTTCTTCCAGCCCTCCCAGCCAGCCTGAGGACGCACAGTGGCAGACACACCTGTGTGCACGTGAGCTGATTGCAACAGGGTGACCGGCATTTCCACCCCAAACGCTGACCACGCCACAGCATTGGGGCCCTCGGAGCTCCCCAGCCCCTAACAGACCACTGTGAGTGCCATCCTGCCCTGCACTGTGGACCTGAGTCCTTTCCCCTCCCCTCACTGCAGCCTCCTCTACAGGGCCCAGCCTCCCTCCCTAACCCTCTTCCGCTGTGCATCTGGGGTCTGGGGCAGCAGCTCCAGCACCCGACACAGAGGACTAAGAACTGGTCTTCCTGTGGCTGATGCGCTCCAGGTGCATCCACATTGTTGGAAACAGCAGGACTCCTTGTGGGGCTGAATGAGTGCACATGCCATGGGGTCTCCACCCATCCATGTGGCCCCATCCGAGGGTCACAGGAGCAGGGTAGGACAAGGGTCTTGAAAGCTACAAGTCACAGCTTATTTTTCAGAACAGCTCCAAGAGGGAATTAAGGGAGAGAAACGTGACTACCCTGGCTGACTCGTGCACGGTAGATGTGTGCTGAACTGTGCCCTGTGCTCCCCCGCGGCTAGAGTTCCTGTACTGATGAGAAGACAGAGCTGGGGGGCGGGGGCGCCTGTGGACTCCACAACATCCCCTTAATCCCAGAACAACACGGTGCAGACCTCTCGGGGCAGGAAGGAACTCTGCCAGCTCCAGAGGCCACTCTAGCCACTGGCACTTGCTGTCACAGCCTCCCCATGGGTGCAGAGTCCTCCCCTGGGTTACTTGCTGCAGGGTGAGGCAGGAGGCCAGGCCAAGCCGCAGCGGGCAGGGTAGGCCATGCTCCTGCGCGTCCTTCCACGTGCAAATCTGGGCTTGTAGGAGGTCCCAGAGGAGCTTTCTGGCTGGGAGAGCAGGGTGGGGCATGCCAGCCGCCCTGTAGACCCCAAAGGGGCACTGACAGTGGTCGCAGGACTTTGTGAGACTGGAGCCTGGGGCTGTGGGCTGTTTCCAGGCATACAGGGGTCTGTCTTGGAGCCTGCATGGCACTGCTAAGGTTTGCTGAAGGTGGGTAGGTCTATTGGTGTGTTGGTTGTGTTAGCACATGTGGGCAGGGCCCATGGCATCAGGGGCTCTATCGGGAAAAATGCTGAGCTAGCAGCCTGCAGAGCCTGAGACATACAGCAGCGTGACGAGGAGGCCCCTGCCTGGCGTCAGTGCTGTTCTTTGACATCCTGGCCTCCAGAACTGAACTCAATGAAACTTACAGATGACCCAGTACTGCGGTTTGAACATTGTCTGTTCCTTCTGAGACACGCCACATTTGGTTCCATTGCATAGCTGATGGCAAGGTCTCTGCCTGCAGGAACAGCGAGTCCACTCCTGCCACAGCATGCTTGGGCTCACCAGTGGGTCTGGCTAGGTCTCACGCCACTCCTCCCACGGCCAGTGAAAGGGTGTTTCTATGCCCCACCTTTCCCCCCACCACACCCCTGGGCCTTTGCCTCCAGCATGCCTTCTGCCCTGCTTTCTCCATGCAGGGTCACAGAGAAGCAGGTGCAGACCTCAGGGGGCCCCTTGTGTGGGCGCTCAGGAGGGTTCATGTCACGGGATCGCCCACCGGAGTCCTAGAGCCAGCCCGAGGCGAGGCCTGGGCTCTGGCCCCTTAGCTGCTGCTTGCTGCTGAGGCCTGGACACCTGACGGCAGGGTCGCCTTGACACTGTGTGGCTGGTGCTTGGAGTGTGGGCAGCAGGGCAAGGCAGATGCCCTTCCCACAGCAGCACAGGTGCAGCCCTGCCCAAGGAGACCCTGAGATAGCAAGGGCGGAACCCAGGGTTCCTCACAAGAAGTGTGGGCTGTGGCCCACTTCCTCCAGATGCTGCCACAGGCCATTGGGTGTGGCTCTTTGAATCGGAAGATTCCAGGCTTGAGGGCCAGGAACCTGTCAGATGAATCCGAGAGGCAGCCTGGAGGGAGCAGGTTTGTGCTGCCCTTCAGGTGGGTCTCAAAGGCACTGCTTGGGTGATCATTTTTATCAAAAAAAAGCTCAGAAAGGAACTTGACCTGTCCAGTGAGGACGCTGGACACTACCCTTCTGCCCTGACAAGAAAGAGTTCAATATCATAGAGTACCACCTCCCCTCGGTTGTGTCACAGATCCCTACCACCAGGAGAGTGAGGGCAGAGATCTCTCACTGGAGTGAAGCACAGATGGAGCCCCCCCAGGGCCAGAGCTCAGTAGTGAAAGCTGAGCCACAGCTGACAAATTGCCAGAGGCTGATGGCGCCATGTTGGGGTGGGGGGGGACTTGCAGGCTTGCCTCCCAGTGCGCAGCCTGATTCCTAGGGCAAAGGTGGTCAGGCTGACTTGGACTTCTGACAGGGAGGTTTCAGTGGCCACTTGAAAGTATCCCAGGGTGTCCCTGACAAGACCTGGCCCAAGAGAAACTTGTAGCAGGGCCTGACTCTCCTGGAGGAAATTAAATGCCCAGTTCCATACACTTCCTCCCCAGGGGGCTGGGAGGCCTGAGAAGCACTGGTTTAGTTTTGCTTTGTTTTTGCCTTCTTGAGGCAGCGTCTTGCTCTGCAGGTCAGGCTGGCCTTACGCTCACTTCACAGCTCAGGCTGGTCTCTACCTGAAAGGATCCTCCTTCCTCAGCCTGCTCAGTGCTGGGGTTACAGGCATGTGCCACCATTTCCCGCTCTGAGAAGCACCTGTGAGACTTGTCATAACCCTGACAGCAGCGTCCTCCTGACAAGCTAGCCCTGCCTGGCTGGCATGCAGCTTACAGCAGTGCTTCCCACGCAGCACGTCACCGACACTCTTCAGTGCACCAACAGGTAGAAAATGCAGGCTGAAGAGATGGAGGCCACATCAGAACCGGAGTCAGGCCTTGTGAGGATGTGGGAATTATCAGACCAATGCTTTTCAGAAACAATAGTGAACACGCTAGTGGCTTTTATGCCATAGCCCACAACGCAAGAACGTGAGTACTCTAAGTGGGAAAGTGAACATTCTAAGAAAGACTGAAAACACTGTAGGCTCCTCAGTAGACTGGAAAACACCTGTGAACTTGAGGCATGGCAACAGAAAAGAAGCAAATAGAAGATGAAAAACTAGAATGGAACACTTAGTTGTGAGACAACTACAAAATTACAACAGTGAGCAAACCAAAAGGAGAAGGAATAGTGAAGAGAAGAAAAAGAAATAGCTGAGATGGTAATGACTGCGAATTTCCCCAAGTTAATGTCAAGTACAAGACTCTTAGAGCAATAAGCAGGATAAATCCCAAAACTCCTACACACAGCATATTCAGAAACAACACGTAGGAGAGGTCCAGAGTGAAAGACCACTTACAACGCAGTAAACATAGGACCTCCGCCAGGAGGCTGGGGAAGGTTTTCAGGAGGAGTAAAGTGTGCTGGCCTAGAATTCTGAGTCCCATAAAGTCACCCTTCAGATGAGAGGGAGAAATACAGCTTTCAGACACGTGGACGTGCAGAGATTGACCTTGCTAGAAGAGAGCTTAGCAACTATTCAGAGAGAAGGAACAGGATTTCCATAGCGGGAACACTTAAGGAATGGAAAAGGGCAGTGAAATGGAAACTTTTTGAATATTTTCGTTGATTGATCGGATGACAGGTTATTAAAATGAAGCAGATAGGCGTGGTGCACGCTGTAATCCCAGCTCGCAGGAGGCTGAAGCAGGGGGATCCTTCGGAGTTTGAAATAAGCCTGGGCTACAAAGTAGTTTAAGGCCAGCCTGAACTGCATAGCAAGACCCTGTCTCAAAAAAGACAAAAAATATTAAAATAAATAGGGACCAGGGATATAGCTCAGTGGCTTAAGCAGCTGCTTGGCAAGCACAAGGCCCTGAATTTGATCCCTGGTACCGAAAATAAAATAAATTATAAAAAAATGTAATATACTTTGTATATAAGTGAAACAAGTGACAGCAATGACACCAGACACAAGGTTGGGTCTGGGCTGGCTCGGAATTATAAAGTACCCATAAAATAAGACAGTTGTCTCTCCAAAGCCTCACGTAAATCGCGAGACTGTCAAGCGCCGGCTCGAGGGTGGGGTCAGAGCTGCGCGAACGCATTAAATTGACGGTATGCGCCTCTCCCTGCACCTCGAGGCCTCTCTTGGAGGTGTGGGGCAGATCATCGTGAACATGGCAGCACCGCAGCCGCTACGGCAGACCCTGGAGTGGGGGCAGCGTCTTGAAACCTCCAGTAACTGAGCTAAATAAATATTTCCTTCCCTAAGCTTGTGTGTCGGGTATTTGTCCCAGCAACGAGAGAAGAGTAATTAACACAACTAGGATTGGTTATGAAAATCCATATATTCTGAATCAAGCACTAAAAAGTGAAAACAGTATAGCTGATGTACTAAGGGAGAAAAATAGAATATTAAGTTGCCCAGTTAAAATCACAAAAAGCTGAGTGGAAGATTGAAAACAAGAGACACGAATGTAAAACAGTGACAAATATGGTGATTCTGACCCACCTTTACCAATAACTACTTTAGAGCCAGGTATGGTGGCTCACGCCTATAATCCCAGCACTTGGGAGGCTGAGGCAGGAGGGTTGGATGCGAGTTCAAGATCAGCCTGGGCTACAAAAGTGAGTTCAAGGCGAGCCTGAACTGCATAGCAAGACCCTGTCTCAAAAAGACAAAAAACTGCTTTAAATCTCCATGATCTAAATGCATTAGTCAAGATTGTCAGAGTGGATTAAAAAAAACACCTACGCGTTACCTACAAGACACCCACTTTAAATGTATAACTGCAGTGTATAATGAGTAGTTAATTTTTTTTTTAAGTTTGAAGAAAGAGTCTACAGGATATTCACTACTAGATTGGACTCATAGTGATCTGCCTGTTAACAGCCAAGAGCTGGGATTACAGGCCCACATCACCATGCCCAGTCTCAGTTGCCATCTCAGTGCGCCCCTCAGGCAGGGCTAGCATAGCAGGCCCAGGGATTGAATCCCCAGCCCCTGCACCTGCTTGTGTGCACTTTAGTCCACTGAGCTATTTGGCCCTAAATTTTTAAAATATTGATTACTGCCAGGCATGGTGGTGCGTGCCTGTAATGCCAGCACTTGGGAGGCTAAGATAGATCACT
>PVKN010013999.1:0-19531 GCA_004027915.1 Capromys pilorides | reverse complement strand
CTACTTTGTCTTAGTTCATTGAGAATAAAAGTTTGTATTAATAGTTTAGACAAGATATCATGTCTGCATCTTGTGCTCTGAATAACTACCATGAAGACAACAACATGCATTGTATTAATTATTGTAACCATCCTACTAATTTGTTTTGAAATTGTTTCCTTGCTATTATGTCTTTTTTCTCATTAAAATGAATAAAAATTTAAAAAGAGATTAAGAAAAGTAACACTTTGGGCTATCAATCATTTTAGGGGATTCTTTTATACCTTGAACTTTCAAAATAAAGGATCTTTCCAATTTTATCTGTTCTAGGTTTTCATTTCATATTGGGACATTTTCACAAGATGAAGGAAATAAAAGATGAATAAAAGACTGGAAAGCAGGTGGGGCTGTTTTCTCTTTTTCAAATCTCTGAAGCAAATGTCTTTCAAATACCAATTCCAAATGATAAACTATGGCATGAGATCAAGTTTTGGATTTTTAAAGACTAAGGCAACCAGAGAGAGATTCTAAAGTCTGATTCCTTTCCCTTCTATACTCCACAAGAAAACATGCAACAAGGAAGGATAAGAGGAAGCATATAGTTTGAGACCAATAAAGGGCGAGACTTGTCCTAAGCAAGGCTATCACACTCAGTGAACTCTTGGCCACGGGCAGCGCTGAGCCAGAGAGCTGGTGGGCCACGGACACAGGACGCAACAGCCTCTTGGGAGGAATCATTCTGAGGGAAAAAGGAGCTAGACAAAGAACCCAGCTGAAAAGCCTTGGCCAGAGAAAATAACAGTTTCAACCACAACACATTATCTACTGTTTAGATTTTTCCCACCAGAAGCAAGGACGGATGTGAATAAAAAAGCTAAAATCCTATTGAGCTTGCTCTCTCCATGCAATGACAAAAGGCAGTAGTAGGACCTCAGTCCCCAAATCTCTGGGGTCTGGGTGCTGTTGTAGGGTATGAGAAAGAAAAGGGCATGGACTGCTCCCCTCAGATACACACCCAAAGACAGGTGAGAGCTAGAGAAGTAAGACTGCAACTGTAGGGAAGAAAGCACATAGGTCACTCACTGATGGTGAATGGCAACGTCCAAGTTAGCTGACACCACTGTCAACAGATCTCCTTCTATTTACTTGAAACCTTGCTTTCTAGAGTCTACTAGAAAAAATGTTTTCAAAGGCAGGCTTCACTCATTCATTCATTCATTTATTCATTCATTCATTCACTCATTCAACACTAAAGGCATGGTAAGGATGCAAACGGCATTGCCACAACAGTGCTTCAATCCAGCAGGAAAGCAGCAGGCCAAGGTGCCCTGAAATAAACGTGGACAATGATTTCCAAATCTATTTGCAGTCTGCATGCTTATGGTACCATGAGGACAATAAACTTCACAAAATAATGAGTAATGTCTCCATTCTTTTTCCAATGATAATCATGCTGTTCCTGTATTCTGCCTAAACTGTTTTGTATATTAAAACACGGAAATGCATTAGTTTGCTTTATTTATTCCACAAATATCTGCCACATGCCAGGCATAAGAGACTCACAGACCTGACCTAGTTCTCCTGAGGTCTTAGCCAAGAGGGTAAAAGTCTTAACATAAGTGAATTGTATTTGAAACACCTCCACATAAACAGTTTGGTGTAAATATACGGTGGGTATTTTAATCTGCTGCATAAAGGCAATTAGTATTCTTAATCTGGATCAGAGTCCAAGAATAGTTAACTTGTTTTTAGTAAAAAGGCGATACTCAAGAGACATAGCTGCCGGTCAGCCAGCTAGCTGTCCTTATCACCAACCACCAGCGGGTTACATTAATTAGTAAGCAGCACTCCAGGTCAGAAACAGGCTTTACATTAAATTGTTAACTTTGTTAATTAATCGCATAGCTGCTAGAAATTTATTTTCAGTGGTAGAATTTACATTATTTGTAGCCAGTAAAGGGACTGACCAATCAGAGATGCTCTGGCTTTTGTATGACCCAGGTATAAAAATCGAGCAGGTCCTGCTGTAAGTAAAGATGGCAGTATAGGCTTGATAAGTAAAATCATTAGGCCTCCAATACAAAATGATAGGACACGGTGAATCTTGCCTGTAGCAAACAGAATTCTAAAGATACCACTCTTAAAGATTCCTGCCTATCCCCTCAACATTAGATCATAAAGATCTCAGTACTAGTGTGAAGGGCCTCTGCAGAAGGAACCAAAAATTAAGGTTACTGTCTTAGTCATTTCCCCCCTAAATTCTACATAGGGGAAAAATATGTAATAGCTGTCTGAATCAGGCTTAACATAACGATCTTCAGTTCCATTCGCTTTTCTGCAAATGGTATGGTTTCATTCTTCAAAGGAGACTGCTACTCTATTGTGTATTTTATGACATTTTCTTCACCTAATTATGCACTGATGGACATCTATAGCTTGGCTATTATGAAAAGTGCCAGCTTTAGTCCACCTGGGGGGTGAAAACAGTGGTGCCCCTGTACGTTATCCTCAGAACTACTTGGAGGCTGCCTCTCCCATGGCTGCTGCTCTCCTCTCTCAGCACTGTGATGATGGTTGCCAACTCTGCCTCGTCTTCACACTTGGTTATAAGCTTGGTGGAGGTTTGGATGAAGTATTTTACAGGGGCACAGCAGACTCAGCCAGTGGTTTTCATTTGCCTGATGGCTAACACACAGAGGGTGGACTGGGTATTTTATTCTTTCTGTTCCTCAGCAGAATGAAAACAGCTTCAGAAAAGAACTGTGCCTTTTTTTTGTTTGTTTCTTTTTAGTTCTTAGCATATTGCTACGTACGTAGGGCACAAATGATTTTCCTAAGAAAAAAGGTTCTTTCTGATTTTTAAATAAATTATACTTCTTCATTATGAACCAATTTCTTTTTTTAAAAAATCTTTATTTATGGTATAGGATCTTGCTACACAGCTTGGACTCATAGTGATCCTCCTGCCTCATCCTCCCCAGCAGTGGGATTACAAGCACGAGACACCATGCCCAGTTTCAGGGGCCAACACGGCAGGCCCAGGGTTCCAGAGCTGGCATGGCATATGATACTGGATATCAAGCTCATGAGCCAATAGTTTCAATAAACTTTTAATTTGAAATATTTTCTCAAAATATCACTTAGTATGCAGCTACTAGAGAATTCTGTTCTAATTTCATTCCATCTTTCTGTCAGGGCAGGAGATTTGTGGGTAAAAGAAGTGGCAGGAGAGGAGGGGTGCTAGTCCATCCAAAGGTTGCCACCTGTTGAAAGGTACTCCAACACCTCTCCTCACCACTGAGGAGAGGGTAAGAGCTGGGCAATCCAGTGCTTCTGATGCACTGATGCCTCTACCCTATCCAGGAACCCCACGTTCTATGTCAAGGAAAAAATGGCCATAAGTACCTGAACTGTCCCTCAGCCCCTTTCTCAGGCAGGCCTGCACAGATACTAAGCTAATAACAGCCACTGAATCTACGCCCAGCATGCCAAAGTCAAAGGCTGAAAAGGTAAGAATCCAACTGCTTCTACAGAGAAATGTCTGTACCAATGGTGGTGAAGCTCTGCCACACATGCCACAGTAGGCTGTTTGCATCACTGGAAGCTCTGAAAGGTTCATCACCTCTGGTCCAGCAGACTTGCAGCTCTGTATGGGACTGAAGGGCTTACTTCCTGAGACTAGATCAAAAGACCAGCTATGGATGTTTGTTACAGACTGCCTAGGTTACACTGAGACCATTAATAGGGCCCAGCTTAGACAGTGAGCTCTTACCGCACACCTTTGAGAATGGCTAAAATTTTAAAACAACAAACTGTAAAATGCACAAAAAAGATACAAAGAAGCTGGCACTCTCATACTGGTTACAGAAATACAAAATGTACAACCACTTTGGAAAATAGCTGGCATTTTCACATATAAATAGACATACTAACTGACCCTATTGATTCTACTCATCAGTAGTGGCCAAAGAAAAACAAAATTTTAAGTTTATATATAATTCTACATGTGCATATTCATAGCAACTTTTATTTATAATCACCAAAACCTGAGAAAACTACCCAAAGTCATTCCACTGGTGAATGAATAAACTATAATATAGCCGTGCAATGGAATACTACTCTACAATAAAAATTACTGAGTTATTGATACTCACTGAGATGAAGATGAATCTCAAATGCAGTAGGTTAAGTAGAAAGAAGCCAGATTCAAAATGTTATAGAGTGTATAATCATGTAAATACATTTCTAAAAGAGTCAGAATTTGGCAGGTATAAGTATATGGTTGACCACGAGGAAGCAGCATGAGAGAATATTTTGGGGGGAAGAAACTCGTCTCCATCTTGATTGTGATGATCGTAGTTCAAATGCATGCAATTGTTAGAGCTCACAGATCTGTGTAATGGCAAAACTGCACCTGACTCTGTGTTGATTTAAAAACCTTTAGTTTTTTAAATGGAAGGTGGCTTGGGGTGTCTTTCTGTGTGGGAGAGGTTCAGCCCAGCAACATCAGCAATGCTGACCTGTAGGAAGCCCTGGACTCAAGTCCAGGGTAATCATCTGCGACCCAAATGACAGGCAAAGATGAGGAAAGGCCAGACCCAGTATCCTTCATCTACTTCTGTCTGAGTAAGAAAGATTAATTCCTTGCTCTTTTAAAAAGCATTCAATACTGGAACATAAGAGAAGTAAAAGGTCCAGGTAGTGTTTATGTAGAGGCCCTAGGATCTCCCTCCTATAGATTTGTAGGCTCCTGATAAATGGCACACAACTTGGCAATGCAATGTTTTCTATCCGTTATAATACAAGCAAATTTTTGTCTGGCAAAGAATATAAATATCCACAATCCAAATTGTCATTTAAATCAGTCTTAGCATCTTCCAGGATCTCTCATTAATGAATAAATAGTGTTTCAGCCTTTTGAAGAATATTTATTTATTTGCTTGCTTGCTTGCTTGCTTGCTTATTTATTTATTTATTTATTTATTTATTTATTTATATTTTAGGGAAGGGCCTACAGGGTGCTCAGGGTCTCACTACTAGATTGGACTCATAGTGATCCACCTGTTTACAGCCTCCCAAGAGTGGGGATTGCAGGTGTGCTCTTCCATGCCCAGTCTCAATCACTGTCTCAAGGCAACCCAGGAATGGGGCCGGCATGGCAGGCCTAGAGAACCCCCTGGCCCCTGTGCCTGCTTGTAGGTGCTTTAATCTGCTAAGCATTTGGCAAGCCCTTGAAGATTTTATTTTAGCACTCTATTGAATTAGAAGAATAAAAGACCACATTCCCAGTCTCCTTGAGGGGTAAGTCACTGCAACCAATGAGAAGTGATCAAGTGTTGACTGGAATTTTAAGGAAGACTGTCACTTGTAGGTATCAGCTTTTTGGCTTACCCAGGTCACACTGAGTGAAGAGGAACTGTCTTGGGTCCATACAGAATATGCAATATAGTTATTAAATATAAAAAACAAAATTTCTTTTACTTGTAAACATGTTAACATAGTGTTAAAATATTAATATAGTATTAACAAAAAAAGAGAACAAGCAGTCATTTGAGTTGAGCATACTTGAACAGAAGCTGGCCTAGCCAAGCATGGTCCTACTTTCCTCTTCTCCTCTACATTTGGTGAGATTGTGGACATGCAGGCAGTTACCTAAGCAAACTTGCCAGTGGACCATCAGATGATTTTGTGTTAGAGGGATGTAGGAAACTGATGATGATTCTCAATGATATACCAACACCTAATCCCTGGCATGCATCTTTATAAGATAAAGGAGAGAGATCTGACAATCAAAAACATAAAAAGTGGGTAGGTGAAGAAAGAAGAAAGCACTGACGGCAAACCTTTCAGAACTTTCAATGATACATAAATAGCCCACTATGGCATATGTGCCATAGGTTTACCACCACTAGTACACAGAAACAAGTGACCAGCTATATAGAACCCCAAATAACATCAATCCAATTAAACCACACCCAGACATATAATAATCAAGATCCCAGAAATTCAACAGAGGACCAGTACACTAAAAATTACTAAAGAAACAGATCACATTTAAAGGAAAACCTATCAGAATAATGGCAGATTTCTCTTCACAAATCATCAAGTCACAAGAAGAACATGGAATAAAGTACTACAAGTCTTACAAGGAAACAAATTCCAACCGAGACTGATAATACCCTGCAAAACTCTCTTTCAAGTATAATGGAGAAGTGAAATACTTCTAGGACAAAGAACAACCAAAGAATTTCATGATGATAAAGCCAACCCTACACAGACTGCTAAAAGATATTCTAAGGGATCAAAAAGACCACAGCTCCCTGAAGAAGAATGGAAAAAACCCACCAAATAGGGCAAACAATTAAACACAGGACAAAAAGAGGTATACAACAGCACTCTTTTAACTGTTCTTTTATATAAGGCGGCAAAATGTTTCCATCAGCATATTCTAAAATAGACTTCTCGTGCACCCTATGGGTCATGATTCTAGTGGGTCTACAGGGTGGATATCAAGGAAATAGCAGCTCAGTCCCACAAGGGACACGTGGCCACCAATAAGAGTCATGGTATTTTCTCCTAGTATTAGAAAGCTTCAAAAAGTATATTTCCATTTTCCATTGACCTTATATTACTTCTTCCTTGTCATTCACACACATGCACACATACACACATATGAAAAAATATGTATATAACCTGACATAAGATTGATAACTGTTCTGCAGAAATCTTCAATGACCTTTCAAATGAGTTCATCTAATATAATTATATTTTACAAAATTAAAAAAAAAGTATTTTGAGGCTTAGCCATTATTGCTTTAGAGTCTACACAGGACACACTGCACTCACAGATGGTGTAGATAACCCTAACATTATCACATTATGTGTAACCATTACATTACTAAGAGAGTCGCAACTCACTTCTAACAGTGTACCCACTGGTGACCCCTCCCAGCAACCCAGCAGTGACATTTGACTTTTTCTTTTTTGAGACAGGATCTCAACTACGCAGTTTGGGCTGGCCCTGTGCTCACTGTTGTAGCCCCAAGGCTGATCTCAAACTCAGAGAGATCCTCTTGTCTCAACCTCCAAGTGCTGAGATTACAGGCATGTGCCACCATGCCTGGTTCTGGGGCTGGGAATTCCAGGGCCAGCACGACATGCAGGTCCAGGGATACAATTGGGACCTCAAGCTTGCCAGGTAGGTGCTTATGCCTCTGAGCTATCTCCCCAGCATGGCACTTGACTTTCTGTCAGTGTTCCAAGCTCAAGACACAACAGGCAGAATTTCCACATGAAACACCAGTCCTAGTTGTAGAAATTTTACTGGTAAAAGTTATTACAATTGTATTTTTTAACACTTTAAAAGCTCATTAAGACAAATAACTGTAAGGTCTTGATTTACTGCAACAAAAAATGGTTGGTTTTCTTTCTTTCTAAGACTAACTACAACTGATGTCTGGGTCAGCACTTACCAACAGTCAGCCAGGTCAACCACAGGACATATTACATTATATCAATGCCTGTGTCTCCACTGGTGCTGAAGACTTCTCTGGTGGACGTCAACATTCAAAAATACAGACAACTTCTAGGTCCCACCCCTATGTCTCCACATATGATGGTGGGCCTCGTGGGCTCCAGCTACTTTCCCTATGGACAGTAGTAAATTAGGCATCTGAGTAAAAACATCTAAAGGCAGAGAAAAGCTATGAAATCAATTCTCTCATCTGTCTATTCTTTAAAAAAAAAAAGGGGGGGGGGTCTAAAATTGCAGGTTTCCAACCTGTTCTAGTTATATACTTCAGCCTTGAAATATTTTTGAATAATCAGGGAGAAAAAAGCTTAACCGAAGTAATGTATTAACAATCAGTAGGCTAAACAAAAACCTATTTCGTTAACTCTAAAGTGTTTACCTTGTCATGTGCAAAGACAAAGTCAGACATACACTCTCTGCTAGGAACTTAAAGTGCTTTTTAGTCTAAGAGTATTTTAGGTAATAATAGAAGGCTCAGGGTCAGGTAAGTGTGACACTCCACAGAAATTGTTCCTAGCATATAGTGTTCACTCAGCCTTCACCACAAGGTGGTGCTGCTTCAATGCTAATTGCTAACAAAATCCAGAAGCACAGCCTTGCCAGAGAAGTTTCTTCTTCACCATCCAAATCTGCAAATCTTAATATGAAATCCAGAAATGCTTTTCTCTTTAAGATTTAGCAGAGAGAGAGAGAGAGAGAGAGAGAGAGAGAGAGAGAGACAGACAGACAGACAGACAGACAGACAGACAGACAGACAGATTCTTTTTTTTGATGGAGAGAACATGCTTTCCAGTGTGAGTTTACTACCAACAAAGTTTGCCTCTATCTAGCTCTGGAGCCCCACTTGCACCCTGCCCTGGCTTTCTGTCAGGCCTGGCTATATACAGAAAGGGACGTAGCTACATATATCTAACAGGCTATACAGAGGCAGTAACTTCCTGCCTTCATCTATAGCTGATGTGGCAGAACAGATGCTGACCCATCAGCCTTGCAAAGAGCAATGTCAGCCTCATTCAGCCAACAGTGCACCAAGGAAGAACATGAAAGGTAAGCACTCCCAAACCACACCACAGCACCACAAAGAAAGCTCATCCACTCTTGAACCCAGACTGACATAAATAAATGGGGAAGGCACAAATCCCAAATACAAAAAAGTCCCAGTTGATACAGGTATTTCAGTCTCACAGAGGTTGACATAACTCCATAGATTATGTGGGCTGTAGAAAGTAACTCCCTTCCAGAAAGCACAATGTCCACAGAAAGTGGACAGAGGAATCAGACACATTCCAACAGAGGGGTATCCTTCAAAATAGCACACCAGCATTCCTCAAAACTGCCATGGTCATCAAAACAAAAGTCTGAGAAACTGTCACAGGTAAGAAAAATCTACAGGGCTGGGGAGATAGCTCAGGGGCACAAGTGCCTGCCTGGGAAGGGCAAGGTCCTGAGTTCAATCCCTGGTTCCGCAAAATAAATAAATAAAACAATAAACAAATAAAATAAAAAAGCTAATCAATTTTTTTAAAAAAGTAAAATCTACAGCAATAGCAAAACAAATGTAAGGTGGATAAGATGTCAGAAAAGAAAAATACATTAGATATAAAGTACAGATACCAGTAAGCATAGCATCAATACTAGTTCACTATTTGTATTAAAATCTATCATACTGATGCTCTATATTAAACTATGGGAACCAAGAAAGGGACATATGGTAATACTATGTACTATACAACTTCACCATTCAAACAAAACTACTCTAAAATGAAAAGTTTATTCAAAAATTTAAGCTTATCCAAGACTCAAACGGTAACTAAGAGATGCCTTCACATGCAGGAGAACCCCTGCACCTCCTGTACTGAGATTTAGACGCCTGTCCTGCTGAAGATTCTTTGGTATGCATCATAGAGAAAGCATGCAGAACAGAAAACCAGTTTCACAGAAGACCGTGCGTGAGACCACGGCAGGAATGCAGCTTTGATGTTTCTGTGTCCTCTGTACCTCCAAGGACGACAAGGGCTTAGACCCTTTTCCTTGGCAGCAATGAAATAAGGCGCAAAAGACCTAGACCTTGGAATCAGACCAATGCTCAAACTAGCCATGTAACTTACTGGAGTGTTATCTAAACTCCTAGGACTCCCTATTTACTGTAGATACCTACAGCTCAGGATTAAAAATGTTTGCAACGTGTGTACCACACAGTAAATACTGAATAAATGCTAAGTTTCCATTTTGAGGCAAAATTTGTGTTGGAGAGTGTTTTTATAATAAAATACACTGAGACACAGCCATGGCCTTTCATTTATATGTTTCTGTGGCTGCTCTGAGATTTGTCTCTTCCCCATTTATTTAGGTCAGTCTGATGAACTTTCACTTCTGATAGGGAAGGGGCAGAGTTACTGAATAGGCACAACAGACACCTATGACCTAACACACTTACTGTCTTGCCCTTGACAGAAAAAGTTTGTTGACTCTGGTCAAAGATCATCAATTACCCGATTTGCAAAAGCTGAAAAAAGATAATTTTCATCCTTTATCATATTTACTCCTTGCAGGGTCATTCTCAGATATCACATCTAGAAATCCTTGCTCCTCCTCTGAGGCCAGTGATCTGAGCTCAGCCTTTGCACTTCCAATTCCCTGGTGCTTTCTCGACAAGGCTCCATGATCTCCCAAAGTTTTAGACAAGGCAAAGAGAAATTATGCCACACTGAAGCTAATCACGCCAGCAGCTACACCTGGAGTACCACAGAAACAGCATTGCAGTATTCGAAATCTAGAACTCACCAGGGCTGATATCCTTACCTTTCTGAACCTTATAATGAAAAAGACAAAGGCCAGAAAAATAGTTCAGTGGAGTAAAGCACCTACTTAGGCAGATGCAGGGGTTAGAGGTTCCATCCCCAGTGTGCCTTGCTGGCCCCGCCCCCAGGGCACAGTGATAAGAGACTGTGGCACATGCCTGTAATCCTAGCTCTTTGGGAGGCTGAACACAGGGGGATCAATATCAGTCCTATCTACACAGTGAGACCCTGTGGACCCTTACTAAAATATGATTGATTGATAGATAGATAGACAGACAGATAGATCAGACAGACAGACAGACAGACAGACAGACAGACAGACAGACAGACAGAGACAGTCATACTGAACTGCCATACAAGTTTAATCAGAGGAAGAATGTAAAACAAAACAAAAAAAGTTTTTTGGATCCATCTAGAAAACCAACCTAAGCTTTAGGAACCTTCTCAACTATCATGCAAAGGATGAGGAAAGATCAGCCAAGACACACATTCAAACCTGCTCTGGGAGGTTGGGCAGAATTGGGGCAGTGGCCCATTGGACAATTTATTTACCCCCACTGGCATGCAAATACTTCCTGTGTGTGCAGGACATAAAAAGCCCTTGTCCTAAACCACTCTGCATGTTTTTTCCTTCCTTAATTCTCAAGTACAAATGTAGCCACAACCAATACTTTCACTTTCTTAAAACTTTCTCAAATCATCTTCCACTTTACTGCATTCTCCTTTGCCAGTGCAGAGTTAAACCACTATTCTTTACTGAATTGCTATGAGAGTCCAGTCCCCACTTCAATATGACCTTCAGCTGCTGTCCTAAGACTCAAAGCTACTGGAACAGAAAATAGTCCCCACCCAACCAGCATATTTCAATTTCTTAGTTGCCCAGGTAATAATAGTTCCTATTCTAGTTGTGGTTGTTCCATCTCTTAGAAATGGCTGGTCACTGAGGGGAACATTATATAAACTAACTTCCAACTGACAAGCTATTCTGCCTCTGCCTTTATGGTTATTTATCTCATAAGTCCTAGACCACCAGAAATCAAGGCCTGGTACTCTGGGAGTGATCCCAATCTGCCTGTTGATGTAAGTACCAGAAAGGTTATTTAATTTGCTTCCAAATCCTGAGTGTTTTCTGTGTTTCCCTCCTGCTGTTGCACTACTTCACTCTTCATCTTCAAAACAGTCAAAGAACATTACTGCCAAAAATAAAATCCTTCCTAGCTCTATGATTTGGCTCCTGCTGTATTTACTTCTTTGTCTTTAGTGCTACCTATCTGACCATACCTTGTAAACTATGGCTACCACAACACCCACTAACTCACACCTCAAAGATACTAAATGGGCTACATTCTTTCCCTTGGGACAGTCATCCTAACCAACTTTGACCCCTAGAGCTCCTCTGCCTGCTATTGGAGCTCATCTGTGAAGACATGCCCACCTAGTGTCAGACATACAAGAAGCCTTCCCAGCTTGCACAAGAAGATTCTCACTCTTCTCCACAAGGCACAACACTTTTTTTTTTTTTTTTTTTTTTTTTTTGGTGGGACAGGGGTTCGAACTCATGACCTTGCACTTGCCAGGCAGGCACTTGTGCCATGGAGCTATCTCCCAGCCCCAAGGCATGACACTTTGTAGGCACCTCAGTGTTTTCAACATCATCTCTCTCACTGAACTGGGAAGTCCCCAAAAACTTACAGCCAAGTATTTATTTACCTTTATATCTACCTCATTTCTAACCCAGAGCCCAACACGTGTCTGTGGCTCAATAAGCCCCCATAAAACAAATGTTTATGAAGCCTCATAAAATCACTAAGTGAAAGAAAGAGCAAGTAATTCAGAATGCTTCTAAGACATTCAGAAAACTAAGCATTTTCACGAAAGAAAGAAAGAAAGAAAGAAAGAAAGAAAGAAAGAAAGAAAGAGGGAGGGAGGGAGGGAGGGAGGAAAAAAGCCACTTCTACTTCCCGTGTCCCCTTATGATGAAAAGGAGTTTAGAACAGTGTCTTGCCAACATAGCTGCCTGTAAGCATTTCGGCATATAAAGGGCACACAAACCAAGAATCTCCAGCATAAAAAGGGAGAAATCAGAAAATTCAACCATAAAAATAATGAAAAGATGTCAAAATACAAGTAAAAATGCAATTTTTTTAAAGTAATCTGTTAGACATTTCTAATTTTAGAGAAAATACAGATTCAAATAGTCTTTATTTTTTCCCTTCTGTGTGTCATGAGGAAATATATGGACATTAGTGTCAATAAATCCAAGTGACCTGGATTTTAGAATGTAGGTAACAGGGTTTTTTTCCTCCTACAGAAGAACTTACTACTCCTCAAATGCTTAGACAACACGAACTGTAAGGAAAAGGAAGTATACAGTAAAACCTAAAATCAAGTAAATATTAAATCCTCAATAATTGTTAAGAGTGCTTCCTTAATGTGCATTCACAACATTTCTTGAGAATCTTACAGGACCATCCAGAGGCAGTTCTTCACAGCCTGCCAAATCTGTTTGAGGACAACACAGTGGTTGTACTACTCTCGCCTCCAAAATCCTTACCATCAGCCTACTTTCTTATGAATCACTTCTCAGGTTTTTCTCAAATTTGGTTACATGTGTACATATTGGTTGATATTTATCATTCTCAATAAACACAACATTAGATGAAGAATTAATAAGGGCAAGCACTGGTAATCCTAGCACTCAGAAGTTGAGACAGGAGGATCGCTGTAAGTTTGAGACTGGCCTGGGGGCTGCACAAGTGACCACAAAGCCCATCTGAACTGCACAGCAAGACCCTGTCTCAAAAAGTGCAAGACATTTGGCTGAGAGGAACACATACTGCAGGAAATGACAACTAATTAAGGATCAGACAAGACCTTCCTCAAAGAAGACATATATGGGTCAGCACATCTGCAAATTTCCAAACCCCAATCTAATGTCTTGGTTTCAACTGTTTTCTCAACATTTACAAACCAAAATCTAAATAGCGAAAAATAGATTTTTTAAATCCCTACATTTAAACAGTGGTACCTTCTTTGTCCTCTAAGTCAGAGAAGTAGTTTGAAGTCAGATAATGACAATAGGATGAGCAGGGCCAACAAAGGGCAGACAGAGGATTCCTCAGGATTCTGGACTCATTCCATGGGACATGTAGCCCAGGCAGCATTTCTCCATTATTGTAACAACTAGCATTTTATGAACAACCATTCTGATCTTCACACAGACCTATATAGTAGACATATTCACTTACTACAGAGATCCCTTTTTTGGTCCTCACATCGGTCCAGGAAATTTGTATTTGTAATCCTATGGATAAATCATAGGAATCTCATCAAGTTAATCCCAATTTATCACTTCCAGTGCAATCCAACGTGAAAATAAAGACACTAAGGCATATTTATATTTATGAGGAGTAAAGGGGTCCTAAGCCCAGCCACAGTGATGGCTATTTGCAACAAAGACCTCAACCCAGGGCCGAACCTGGGTCTTATTCAGTCATGAAGGAGAAGTGGCTTGAGGATGAATGACAGAGAATTGCAGGAAGTAGGTGAGTATTATGAGCTGGACTAAGTAGGACGTCTGTATTTACTCTGTCCAGAGAGAAGGATATTCAGAAAAAGTAATTTGCATTATACTACTGAGATAGTATCTAATGTTTTGGGGTCTGGTGCTTCAGCTGTGATGTGTAATCTTTCAAGCTTCAGGAAGTCATAGCTTCTATCTCCAGGCTAACATGTGTGCTATCTTCAAAGACCCCATTGCAATCTTCAAAGACTACCACCAGCACCTCCGCTAGACCGATATGCATTGCTTAAAGGCAATTGAAGGGATAAGAAAAAGTATTAGTCAGCTCTGTACGTATCAATACGTGGACACAGGGTCAGGCGCAGCCAAAATGGAGACAACTGCTCTTCTTTCAAAGAGAGTTGCTCAGGTGGTTCTCCACACTTCTAGATGAGGAAACCAAGGACCAGGGAAAGTCAGTCAAGCAACCTCCAATGACAGCTGCCAAGGACAGGGATTCGAAATATGAACCCGAGCCTATCTGTCCTCCTGCATACTACATTGTAACTACAATGCCTGGGTAGAATTTTTCTACTATGCTAATAAAAGAAGTGTGGAAACATATGCAAGTTCGAGTTATTCAAGTTAACACAGGTAAAAATTTACCTATATTTAACCACCTTTTTTAAAGAAAAGTCATTTATTCTGAGAATGGTCTACACGCAAACATTCAAGTGTTAGTGGATACATCTGAGAGCATATATATTCATTCAAGTTTTAAGAGTCCACATATCTGGCTCTGAATAACAACTGTACAACTGAAAAATATGTTGTAAATTACAGTAAAATGTTTTCAATAATGGAAATCCCTATCAAATTTTTACTGAAGAGCTTTGACTCCACAATCATTTTCTGATTGACACAAGGGAGATTTCCAGCCTACAATATTCTCAAAGATCTTCAGTCAGGAGTGATGGCATATATCTGTAAACCTTGTAACTATGGGAAGCTGAAGCAGAAAGATTGCAAATTTGAGCTCAGGCTGGGCAACTTAGTGCAACTCTTGCCTCAAAATAAAAAATAAAAAAAGGGCTGGAGATATAGTAAAGACCTTGTATTCATTCTGCAACCCCCCCGAAAAAACCCTCAATGGCCAAGTATTAGAATGTAAGTCCTTGTGAAACAAACTACCTAATGTACTTGCTATATAGTCTCAAATAGCACTTCCATCCAGGGTCATGGTATGGACATAACAAGGTACAAACTTGCTTGCAGTCCACTGTGCCTGACAAGCAACAGAAGCAGAGAAGGAACAAATGTGGCTGAGGCAGTCACATCCCTTGCTCTGAGGCCAGTCACTGCCCCATGTGGCTCTCACATGGTGCAGCTCTGCATGCAAGGTCCATTATTTCCAATGCATAGTCTTAAGCACAAGCTATATAATTTACTGCTCATCCAAGGAAACAACCACCTGCTTCAACTGCAGAAAAAATAACACTGTGTCACCCCAAGACAGGCTGTGTATGGCTTTTCTGGGCCATGTAAAGGATACTCAAGGGGCTGCCCAACACAAAGGATCAGACTGAAGAACGGACATTACTACTTACCCCACACAGCCTCCCAACACGCTGGAGTTCTATTCTCACTGATGAGCATTTACTCTCTATCAGCTTCATGAATCACCATGGTCTCCCTTTCCACCAAAAAAAAACACTACAAAAACCTCACAAATTACAAGACATTGGGGTATGCTCAGAGCACATGAATTCTCTCTTTACAACACACCCAACAGGAATTCAGGGTCACTGTGACAAGGAGCACAAAACTTGTGACTTTCGTTTGAGTGAATGTCCCACACATGTACCCCATATACTTCCACGTGGCTTCTGGATACTACCAATGGGACAAGACTCAGTAATGGGGGAAGCTGTAGCATTTAGTAGGGGAAGTGGATATTTTGAGCCTATCCATTATTTGTATCCATGGGTGATTTGTTGGTAGCCCTGAAGGTAAAGACTGAATTTCTATTTTTAATAAACTAAAAAGAATAATAATAATTTTACAAAATTATGAGACACGTTGCTACCTTTTTAGTCTACCCACACTTCTCTTTTTTTATCAAGAACTACAGAGTTCTTAGACGTTTTTACTCCTATCACTAGTTCTAAGAGCTGGCCTTCTTTGCAGGGCAATTATACATAGACAGCATTTTAATCACTTCATGTAAATCATGTGAAAACCAAGAGAAGATGAATAACCCAAGTAGTTGGTGGGAGAGCTGGAATTGGAACCCGCTGTGCTAGGCTGTTTTCATGTCCTATTCTCAAGGAACACAGCCTCAAAGGACGGCAGAGCTGCACATCAAGATGACATATGCTTGCCAGAAAACACAGATCTGAGGGTAGAATTCCTCTGGAGGGCATCTGGCTGAGGACAGACTTGAGGCGACCCATGCTGTGGGGATCCATTCGTGGCCACTGAGCTGGATCCAGGAAGCTGATGCAAGCTTCACTGCCCTGTGCTATGGCCTCCATCTCACTTAAACCATACTTGCTCTATGCTGTAGTCAGTCTAGGATGCTATAACAAAAAAATACCACATGCTGGGTGTGCTTAACAATTTATTTTTCATCTTTCAGAGGCTGGGAAGATGATGGTCCATGTAACGTCTGGAGACAGCAGTCTTCTTCTATTTGCTCACATGGATGAATAGAGTTAGTTTCTCTCTTACGTAAGGACATTAATCAAGTCATGCCTTCATGAACTCACTTAGATCTAACTGGCACCTAATTGGCAACCTAAAGCCCCAACTACTAATGCCAGGCTATTACAAGTTGAGATTTCAACAGAGATTTTGGAAGACCCTAAATATGCAAGTGAATATTTGTGATGCCTTCTAAGCACCAGAGTCATCTCCCAGATGAAGGAATACCTACAACTTGCCCAGACACAAGAACCTGGGAGGCAGATCCAATTCTGACCTATTCCCCCACTACAGTAGACTGGCAGAGTGCATCTGTCAGGACTTGTATGTGTCATTTATAAAAAATCAGCCTAGCTGGCCAAATAGCTCAGCAGATTAAAGTGCATGCAAGCAGGCACAGGGGCCAGGGGTTTGATCCCTGGGCCAGCTGTGCCAGCCCTGCCCCCAGAGCACGCTGAGATGGCAATTGAGACTGAGCATGGTGGTATATGCCTGTGATCCCAGCTCTTGGGAGGCTGTAAACAGGCAGATCACTAGAAGTCCGATCTAGTAGTGGGACCTTGAACACCCTATAGAACCCTTCCTTAACAATAAATAAATAAACAAACAAACAAACAAACAAACTTAAAAAAAAAAAAAGTCAGTCTCTTAAGTTCTTGGACAATGAGTTCTCCACACTCTTCAAAAGGTGAGGTCTTGAATGGCCCTCAAAACCTGTGACCAGCATGGAGGATTTTGCTGGTGAAGATAGTGGTTAAGAAAAGTCACATGTCCTGGGAAAAGTGTTTCCTAAATTATTTGTTTCAGAATCCTTGCAAAGAGAGAATGCCACTGAGTGGCACTACTAACTATACTAGATAAGCTGCTCTTCAGGAAAGGCTTACTGGGCCAGCACTCAACGGCCCAAATAATGAAGACTCTAGTCTTTACTAGGTCTAGTCTGCAACTTTCTTCTATAAATCACCATTTTCAATTCACTTTAGTTTCCCAACTCCAGGCTCTGTACCTCCTTGCCCCTCTTCCTGGAACCCAGCAAGTGATTTCTGGTGACACACACATACATTTCACAACAAATCTGTGAATTCAAGATGGAACCTCAGGCTTTTCCTTCTGTTTACTTGTATGCTATACTAACAATCATTAATGTTAGATGCAGATACAATAACATCCACAGGCTGCTGTGACTTCTATGAATCAGAAATGAATAAAAAGAGATTTGCAACACCAGGGCCCCTGCCTCCACCTGTTTTTGTTTTGAGGGAAAACATTCACTTCTGAGCATGGCTCTGGGTATGTTCCAGCTGCCATCTGACGCCACCACAGGGTGCAGCTGACACTGTGGTAATGTGTGACTAGATGAAACCTCCAGTCATCATTAACTGTGGGCAGGCAGGAAACAGGCAGCAAAACCTTGAAAAACCTTAGAAAAGGAGAATCTAACAGAAACATGGGAAAGCAAGGATGAGAGGCTGCTGACAAACCCAGTTGAAAATATCTTTCCCCTTGCTGCTTGCCTGAGGACAACAAAGTACTGAGAGGGAGGCTAGACCTTAGTTACAAATCATCTGGTTTCTCTAGATGGAGAAAAAGATATTGCTAGCTTTATGAGTCTACGATATCATGACATTTAAATTGCTTACGTGACCATTAATACTCACAGTCAATTTCATAGAGCTGACAAACAGAGATTATTAAAATCCTACTCACTCCACATCCCCAGTCGCCAGGATAAAGGAAGTGATTGAATCCTGAAGGAATTACTGGATCCTGTTTTTCAGGGGTCCCAAAGGGAAACAAGATTTAAACAAATAAAGGTCTCCAGTCCTTGAGGAATTCATGGAATGTCAGGCCAAGAAATGTAAAACAAGGCTACACAGAAGGAAAAGGAAACAGTGCTACAGGTATTTGGAACATGAAGTTCTCACATAGGAAGAAGGGAGTGACAAAGGCAGGCTGCATGAAATGACACAGAAGCCACACTTTAGGGCAGCTCTGAGGAGGAATTCTGTCTAGGGCATAAAAAAAGAGATTGTAGCAAAGGAGAAGAATTGCTATGGGGTTGGCTAATTTAGGGCAACAATGTTTTGACAACAATCCATGACTATTTAAGGAGGGAAAAAACAGTTTTTTTTTCAATAATTGTTCTGGGATCACTAGTGTCCTCATGTAGAATCATCAACTTGGTTCTACCCTCAAAATGGATTGCAGAACTAAACAAAAGAGCTAAAACTACAGAACTCTTAGGAGAAAACATAATTGTTCTGTGACACCATATTAGACAATGGTTGTGTATTATTCTGGGCAATGGTTACCTAGGTGTTACAGGTAGCTAAGTTATACAGAAACTAATATACAGTCAGAGAGGGACTAGGCTCTCAAGGAAAGCACCAGAAAAAAAATAACACCACAATTGTGTTGGAGGTACATCTGAAGAAAGCAAACCTCAAGATAAACATGCAATGGCCAGGCCTACAAGCCTTCCTAGAGAATAAACAGTAATCTGGAATTATACTGTAATTAGCACACCTGGGCCGAGAAGTCCAGATAGGCATCAGTGTTTAGGTGGGTGAGCAGAGCATCCGGGCCTATCCCTTCCCCAAAATGCCTTCGTTCTTCCCGTGTACCTTTGTTATGTGATCCACTTCCTTACTGTATCAATCTTAGCTGAGCAACTATACTTGTAATCTTATAGGTTGATTGTAGTTTGACTCATGTTGTACCCACATCATGACTTTGCTGTGTAAATTACCCCTGACAAAACGCTTTAGTGGCAACTCACCTTTGAGTCTCCTACTGTCTCTTGGGAGCTCTCTTTCTCAATAAATTTTTCGTACTCTTAACCTCTGTTATCTCTTAGAATGCATTCTTCAATTTCAACACAAACTCGGCCAACATGACACCTAATAGGTTGAGAGTTATATTTCTCTTATATCAATATCACATCAAAAGGTCAGAGACAAAATAGTAAAAATAATAACCTGAGCAACATAAATTTAAAGAAAATGTGCATAATAC
>PVKN010013998.1:0-19510 GCA_004027915.1 Capromys pilorides | reverse complement strand
TTTTTTTGCGGTACTGGGTATTGAACTCAAGACTTTGTACTTGCCAGAAAAGCGCTTATTCTACTGAGTTATCTCTCTGGCACCTATAACATGCTTCTTATGCAATGGACAAAAAAGTTGATAATGAAGCACTGGTCATTTTGTACCCCGAGGGTGAACAAGAAACACATCTCACAGGTGATAGATCACATATACAAGTGAAAATTATTAATGAAGTGCTGTAGTGTGTCTATTGGCTTAGAACAAATAACATATTAGCAGGAAAATCTCATTTCCCACCTGCTGTGCTGGGCTGGTGAGATCTCAGCGGCTCTTTGTAGGTGGAGTTACTCCTTATTAATTTGCTGATGTCCGATATCTGTTGTGAGTCTGAGGCTCCTTTCCAATCACAAAGAATATCTTCTGATTTTGGGTGTATTCATCTCCCAAACACACCCAGCCTGGGAAGTGGTGTAGGCAGCCCTCATGCCGCTGAACCACGTGGCAACTTGGGAAAGAGCGGAAGCTGATTCCATTTGTCCCTCCCACTGCGGCTCTGGATTTTGTCGCTGAGACCCAGGCAAAGAGGGTGAATTGTTCCACCCAAATGAGCGCACTCATAGCCAGTAACAGCCTTGTTAAGTATGTATATCCCTTTTACATTCTCACCATTGTAGGCATGGAGTATCCAAGGTAAAATGAGGCATCTCAGAGTGTCATTTTTACAGAACATGAATATGGTGACTAGGAGACACTGCCTGAGAACTAGTAGAGGTAATGATACTTTTAGATCCATTTTTTTCTCTCGATAAATAGTGTATTTTATAAGCGCATGTTTGTAATACATAGCAATGGTATTTATACTGGGGAGCAGATTCCTATGCATATTGCATCTCAATCACTTCTGATTCCTGTCCTCCTCTCTCCTACTTCAGCTCCTTCCCCTCAGCCCCTTCCAATTTATTTTCAACATATTTAGATAGTAACTCCATATATTTATGGAATACATGGAATTTCATTGTGTATATATATTGAAATCCCACAATGTACTCCATAAAAATGATCACAATACATATGCACATATGACACACACAGATAGGCGCACCCTTTAAAGTAGACATAATCTGTTAGTAAGCATGACTACAGCCAAAATATTTTATGTACACATATACGTGTCAGATTGAGGAGTGTATGTTTGTGTGTGTGTTGAGAGAGACAGAAAGAGACAGAAAGGCAGACAGAGAGAGAGAAAGAGAGAGAGAGAGAGAGAGAGAGAGAGAGAGAGAGAGAGAGAGATGAGAAATTCCAGATACCATGTATATGATACATTCAGATAAAGCAAGGTTTCAGCTGGAGCTTATTAAAGTAGACATCAGACACCCAGCTTGAATAGTCAAACCACATTGTCTCTGTAACCCTTCTCCGGAGCGGAGGCTGGAGCATTGCCAGCTTCTCGGGTCACATGAAATCTCCATGTCACTGTAATTTAAAGCTTTCATTAGTCTCCACCACTTCTTTTTGTTGCTTCTAGAAATCAATTTGCAATTTCACCCTGTAAGGTCTGCTTACTGACTTCATTGAGATGGGATAATGAAGGCATTTTGTCCAGGATTTCAGCTGTAAAGTACAAATTGCATTTTAAACCACCAAGATGAATAGAAAATATATTTCATAATTTTCAAGTTTAACCTGCATGTAATATTGGCCAATGTTCTACGGTGGTTTTGTTTCTTCTGCTGGACTCTGGTGCATTTTAATAACCATAACTAAAGTATGGCAGGTAGTCTTGTTGTATGGCATAAAACTAGATTATTAATTACCTAAAGCCAATTTAAAATAATATTTGAAAGTCAAAGATTCCTTGTGGCAGCATAAAATGGATCTCATACCCTGGAGCTACAGAGCTGTTAGAGATGTCCTGATTAAATTAGAGAAAAGGGCACATCAGAGGTCACAGGGTACTTTCAGGTTTGGCCATAGCCTGCCACTGAGGCTAACTATGTGGCAAAGAAGAGATGAATCATCTTGGAAGAGCTACTGACCTCAACCATCGGAAGGGCACAAGGCTGTGGCTACGCAAGGGGGACGTTTACCTTAGACTTCCGGTACATGGTGGGGACAGGGGAGATGGATCCTGAGCTTTAGAACAGATTTTCATACTCCCCCAACCATTATGGTGCATTTACCAGGGTAGTGGTCATAAGCCAAGCAAGCTACGTGGATTGAAGCTCTCAAATCTCAGTGGGAAGATAGGTGTCAAGAGCTAGGAAAGCCAAGTCACCCAGCAGAGGTGCTAACAACGCAGGGAGATTGGTACACACAGCACTGGAGAAGCACTCAGAGATGCAGACCCTGGCTAGGTCTAGGGATAGGGGCTACAGTTTGCCTCTGTAACATTTCTCCTAAAAATTTCTCAGTAAAAGTCCTGCCAACCTCCCAAAGTTGTTGTCTCTGAAGGATTTGAGTCACAAAGGGTATAATATGCTGGATGCTATGGAATGTCACCATCCTCTCTTTTGGAAAAAACATTCATTTTCTCATCCATCTGAAGAGGCAAGGATGGAATTTCCTAGCTGGACCCCTCCCCAGGAAGTTCTGGTGATTGAAAAGAACTCGTCTGTGGGCTGCTAGGCCCTTCTTCAGGTTTACCTCCTTCCCAGGACAGGACAAGTTATGCTTCTTTTGCCTTAGTGGGAGCATCTCGAAAGGCCACTAGAGCCACAGACTTCTGGCAGATTAGCTGAGGACGAGTTTCCAACTATGTCGCTGTCCATTTCTCCATCTCTGTATCCCTCTCCTCGGTGCTTCAAACGCTTTGTTTCTTGGAGGACTCCCCAGTAAGCCCTGGTAAGCACACCTCTGCCTCAGGGCCTATTTCCTAGTCAGCTCAACATGTGACACTTGTCTTGACTTTCAATTCTCTTTTCCAGAACTCTTGAAAAAAATTGCAAAACTTCTACCTTCTAATCGGTTTGGAAACTATAACATCTATGACAATAATAGCCAACATATCCTTCTCCAAAAGTCAATTAATGCATGAATACTGTCTGTTCATTTATAAGATCTTTCTCAGTACTGTCTGACCTAAAGTTGTATTTTTAATACCCTAGTTTAAGCTATTAATATCTGTCTTTACTGAATATGATTGTTTTTCACTTAACCTTTTGCTACTCTCTTTACCTTATAGCAAGAATGATTTTTCCAGATAATAAAATCCTGTCTCAAAAGACAACAACAGCAACAACAAGAATGATTTTCCCAGTACCCATGGCTCTGGTACTAACCCTCGTGCTGGCTTCTCTCAGTCTCTGCATGGGCAGTGCTGCCCCCTGGCGGGACCCAGGCACAACCTTCCTGCACACCTCTGACGTGTGTTCTTGGAGCCAATGTTGTCTTCATTGCAAATAGCTTTCTCTATAATTCAGCATTTGTAAACTCGAAGTCTCCGTTCTTTCATTTGCAAGAAGGACTAATTCGACAGAGGACAAGGTTGTCAAAAATGAAACAAAATAAGACATGCAATTATCTGACATGTTGTTTTTCAAAATGCACCCCGGAATTTTAAACTTAGTCCTTTTAATCTTTACCTTGTGCTGTCTCAGAGCCTGAGGGTAAAAGCAATTGTAAAAGTCTGATTATCATCAGGTGAAAAGGTGACATGGGGCCTGTGGATCATTGCACTACAAACACTATGATCAAAACAGTAATATTTCCTAGAGTTTTCTGATGTTGGTTCAGTGTGGATGTGGCCAACATGCTTTAGTTTTCAAACATTTCAAAATCAGCCTTTCCAGAAAAACAAAACAATTCTAAAAATAGATAGAATTCATTATAGGAATTTACACACTTTCAGGGGCCCTGGGATACAGGATTCCAAATAAATGAGCAAGTAAAAGGACATTAATTAGCATCTAATTAGTAATAGCAAAATACAGTGGTCGATAATTTAAAAATAAATGGAGTCTTTTTTAAATGTATGAGGTAGAACCATAGCCAAATTTCCTGTGAGGTAAGATTAACGTCCTCCTAATATACAATTAAAAAATAAAAATAATCTCACTGGAGAGGCCAAGTCTTATTTTATAAGGAACATCAATACCAGGATGCAGTCAAGTTGTTACAGCAAAACAAAGGCCATTTAGTGTTTTACAATATGCCAGTGAACTCTAGGAGTGCAGTATAATTCTGGAGATTGAAAAAGTATCTAAATCAGCAATAATGCTATTCCTGTAGTCTAAAATTACTAGAAATTGCCCATTCAAATGTTATTATTATTTTTTAAAAGTGAAAGAATACTTTATTTTACATAATTACAAACTTTAGTTGTGCAACAGCTAAATTCAAAGAAAAAAATAAAATTGCATAAAACTTTAAACTGAATATTTAGTAACAAATAAATTCCCCCTTGGAGGCACCTTATATTTTTCAGCAATGGATAGCATAATATTTTTTTTGTTTCCTGGGGACATTGTATTGCTGGCTGAGAGAGGCATTGAGATTGGTGACAATGACAGGAACAAAGGCATCAGGGCCTGCACATTTAAGTACAGTCAACCTCTTTCCAGCTAGAATCATCAACCTGGCACTCAAGAAGATCTGGGGGCTCTGTCTGTCTCCTGTCTGGTGTACCTTTTTAGGACTCTGACTTAGGGCTCTAAGACCTAGCTTCTCAAAGGTTAACAAGATAATCCATGTACATGGAGTTGTTGCAAAAATATAAATATATGAAATGAAAGACAAACTCAAACTCAAGCTTTGTGACCTCCAAGGACTCAAAGTCATGAAACTTACCTTAGAGTTATTCCTAGAGTATTAACTGTGCTTGTTCCCCAACAGTGTCAGCTGTGACCATTATTATTATCACTGCCATGGTTATCATTGTTATTATTAGGAGCATCACCAATTGCCGTTGAAAATTTGTTTCACAGATAAATGCTTATCCGAAATCAGTCAAGAAGATAAACACTTGAACTTGACTAAACAGTATCATACTCAGAGGCTCAGCATAGCTCAGCAGAGAATCAGGCGATGCTCAGAGCAAGCAGAGGTGAAAGAACACGAGGCTGAGTGAGAAACCCAACTGCCACAGTCCACACTCTGTAGAAAGTGGTGCGTTGTTTTTAAAAGTGAGATAAGCACATCGTAAAATGCTGCAATTTTAATTCATTGCAATGTTTTGTGTCATCTGTATACATCCCAGGATCATTTCACAGAGCAATGGGAAGGTATCTCAGGTGTGCCGAGAAGACGTATTAGACAGGAGAGAGGGGCAAGGGCAGCAGCAGGGATGTTTCATTAGGACATAGCACAAATTCCATGTCTTGTGGCTTCACTCCAGCACTGATACGTGGACAGTCTTGTGTATTAAGAGAGAAAAGCACGGGAAAGAATTTCAAAGCTTCTGAAACTCATTCTGTGAAATGGTGATAAGAGCTGCCTCATAGAATGTAAAACCTGGAAAACGATATAAATAATAAGAGATGCTAATTGAGGAAAAGCTCAGTGGGGATAATGGCCAGTGTAATAGCTGCTTGATGGCTACCACTGGTATGTATCTCAGATATGATTAAAGTACAGACCACAGTAAGTGACTCTGTGGCAGAAGATCGCCAGTAGAAAATCTGAAGCCTGCACGAGAGGTTTATCCTTTCCTCTCTCCAGGGGCCAACTGGACCTACTAGTGAAACACAAAGGAAGATAATGGCTATATGCTCTTATACAGCTGTTGCTAGACCCTTCACCTACACAAAAGCAGTGAACTGAGAGAAAAGTCTAATTTTTGCCTACACAATCATGAATAGTCAATGTAAATGGCTCATTCTCCTTTTATAAAGCTGTGAAAATCATTGCATGATTTATAGAGGTCATCGTAGAAAGGAGCACACTTTGCTGGACACTTGCCGTTGGCCTAGGTGGCTGTCACTTTTTTATCAAATTCTTAGCTCCGTTGCCTTTGTGTTCCAAAGAAAGGAAGCCTCCCACGGTTATGGACTGAAGTGACCCAGTGAGGTCAGTGATTTTAACCTCTACCCTTATTTAATTAAACAAATGGGGAAATTGCCAAATATACTATCCCTTGCCAATTCATTCATTAACAGAGGCACCACAGTTAAATTCTGCATTAAGGAAAACTATTTTCTGACATTTCACTATGGGATTGAGTAGCCTCCATCTAAAGCTTCTGTGCAAAGCTGGACATGGATGGGTAATGCGGTCTTGAGCAGCAGCCCCCAGTCACAGCTGTTTCTTGGGGACCTCAAGTGTGGCTAATGTACACAGCGATGCACTCCCAGGGTACAATGCAAACTGAAACCTGAGCCTTTGTACAAATACAGAAATGTAAGGTGTTCAGGTATGGCAGTGTTGAGCACAGGTTGAAAGCATATTTTAGACATAGTAAAACATAGCAGAATATTTAAATTGAATGTTGCTTATTCCTTTTTATTCACTTTAAATAGGAGCAGCATATCTTAATTTAAATGTTATAACTTGTAAAATTAGCTGTGGAGGATGGGCCTGATAGCTTAGCAGACTAAAATGCCTGCTTAGGCAGAGTGTAGTGGCCAGGGTTCGATCCGCAGTATGCCATGCTGGCCCCATCCATGGAGTGCACTGAGACTGCGATGGAGATGGATGAGGTGGCGCACACCTGTAATCCCAACACCTTGGGAGGCTAAAGAAGGAGAATCACTGTGAGTCTGATCTACATGCTGAGACCCTATAGACCCTGGAGACCCTGTACTAAATACAGAAATTTTTGCCCCCTGTGAACAATGAATGTGTGGTTTCCATATTTTCTTAGAGAGTTGCTGCTACAGGCATTTGGTAGTAACAAGCAAAATGAAAATAACTATTATATGGTGTATGTCAGGCTCATGCAGGATGGGACAAAGATAAACCACAACGAGACGTGTAGACAAGGAAGGGGCTACTGGTAGGAGGAAACTGTAGGTGACGTGGCTGCTGGCAAACTTCTGCAGTCAGATAAACCAGCAGTGAATGGAGAACCACCTGGGCACTGGGGGCTAGGTCACCAACAGCCAAAGGTAATGGAGAACCACCTGGGCATGGTGGGGCTAGGTCATCAACAGCTAAAGGTAATGGAGAAGCACATGGGCACTGGGGGCTAGGTCACCAACAGCCAAAGGTAATGGAGAGGCACCTGGGTATGGTGGGGCTAGGTCACCAACAGCCAAAGGTAATGGAGAGGCACCTGGGCACAGGGGGCTAGGTCATCAACAGCTAAAGGTAATGGATAAGCACCTGGGCACGGTGGGACTAGGTCATCAACAGCTAAAGGTAATGGAGAAGCACACAAGCACGGTGGGACTAGGTCACCAGCAGCCAAAGATAAGAGAACCCTGCTTTTTTTTTTTTTTTTTTTTTTTTTTTTTTTTTTTTTTTTTTTTTTTTTTTTTTACTATTGCTGTTGCTGAGGACTCAGGGGATCTGGAGCCACTGCAGAGCAGAGACTCCTGACTTCATTTTCAGTTTCATTATCTCTGCTGAGATTAAATTTTAAAATAAAGTTAAAATCTCATAATACAAAGATTGGGTGCCTTAAGTTCTCTTTACTTTGGAGCCATATCCTGAACATTTTATATTGCATTACACTTTTCTCAAAACTCCCATTTCTATAGTTACTACTGTGGAAAACACTATGCTGGTCAGAGATTGAGCTTCTCAAGAATTCTGTGAATACTGCGCTGATGCTGTACTCTCGGCAGACAGTCAGGCAGCTCTCACTGGAGAGGGCGTCATTGTACTAAAGCTCCCACGAAGTACCTTGCACCCTCCTTACGCAGGACTGGGGAGTGTGCAGAGCCACCAGCCACCACACACCCAAAGGCAGCTGAAGAAACCCCTGGGCAGCTTTGCTTCCAGGCAGCTGCAGCCTTCGACGTGATCTCTGGAAAGACTCTGCTGCCATCTTGGCTACCCACCATTTCTCACAGCTCCATTCCTTCCTAAGTCACCTGTCCCTTTTCTTCTCTCTTCAGTCCACAGGCAATCTATATCCAAATTCAAATGTTGTTGATTTTGCTTTCCAGAGACATCTTACATGTGTTCTGCCTTGGTATTTCCCTTCCAGCTGACCCAGCCCGTGACCTGGTCACGTGTGGCACAGATTACAGCAATGATCCTGTGAGCCTAGACTCTGTGAAGAATAAATTGAGAATTGGATCATTATGAGTTACTGAATAATGATGACAATAGAGCAATAATAATGAAATGCGAAATGCAAAGAGTTTTAAAGCCTATGATTACAAAATGAAGAGTATATTTACATCCATGAATAGATAGTTATAAACACAGAATCTTTGCTTTTCAGAAGTACACTACACAGCACTTGGTAAAGTCAAGAAAATAAATTCCAAGAGAGATTCTTTTTTTATTATTTATTCATTTATTTGTTTATTTATTTTATGGCCCGCTCAGCCTGCCCTAGGTGTGGGGCTGGCAAAGCATGTGGTGCCGGGGATCAAACGAGGGTCCCTGCAGCTGCCTAAGGTTTCCTAAGCAGGCGCTTTAGAGCACTGAACCATCTTGCCGGCCCTCCAACAGATATTCTTGACAAATCAAATAGGTTGGGTCATATTTTTTAAAAATATGTTTTATTTATTTACTTATTTGCATGATACAGGGTTTATATACTTATCTGCATGATACAGGATCTTGCTATGCAGTGTAGCTGGGTTGGTGCACTGGGGCCAGCATGGCCTGTGGTACCTGGGATCGAACCTGGGACCTTGCACTTGCCAGGCAGGTGCTTAGACCACCAAGCTATCTCCCCAACCTGGTTGGGTCATATTTTAAGAAACTTCTAAATAATGATAGGAGATGATTACAAATTATATCACATTTGTTATCTTCTTATAAATATTAAAACCCCTCATACAACATCTTGAATTTATTTTTCTAAATCCTTTAAGCTTCAGCAGTCACTGCATCATGTCGACACCTCTCTTCTTCAATGTAAGAGTTTTTAAATGGTATGTAAGACAATTTAAATATTTTTAAATACTTCTTTTAAACTCAGCACAAGACAAGTAGGTTCTCATACTTTTTTCTCTACTTCTGCCTTTTGTCTTTGCTTCTATAATTTCTCACTTCTTTTTTTTCTTTCTTTCTTTTTTTGTGGTACTGGAGATTGAACTCAGGACCTTGCACTTGCCAAGAAAGCACTTGTTACACTGAGCTATCTCCCCAACCCTCCCTCTCTCTTTTTTCCTTCCTTCCTTCCTTCCTTCCTTCCTTCCTTCCTTCCTTCCTTCCTCTTTCTTTGTATCCACATGGCAAATGCAGCTCCAGGGTCTGACACAGGGATCAGCACCTGCTCAAAGAATGAAGTATGTGTGTGTACTTTAATCACATCAAGTAATATGTAAATAATGTAAAAAACACACAAAGAGATGCCTGTCAAAATGGTTCTAAACTAACATCCTGAGGGTCAGTAAGGCAGCCCGCTGGATGTGAGTGTGGAGTCAGCTGCCTATGGCCAGAAAATCAGGTCAATTTCATGCGCAGCCCAAGGGAGGAGGAGGGCTTGGCCTGAGGTGCTCTACACGGAAAGATATACTTTCTAGTTAAAAAGTAAATGACATTTGCACTCATGAAAAGCAGGATAAGGGAGACACTGAACATAAGAGCAATGGAAATTGTCTATAAATTAATAGTAAGCCTCAGAGAGAGGCCTGACACTCCACACAGCAGCTAGACATCTCTCGTGCGGCATTAACACTCGCTGCTGGTTGCCTTCTGGGACAGGCCTGCCACAGAAACATGATGAAAGCACCAAGTCTGTGTGGAATAAATAGGTTTGCAAAAATGTAATATGAAATGTGGAAAGTGGTACAGTTGTGAAGAACCATGGGAGACTTGGGGTGTGCAGGGCACACAGCTGCGAGCCAAGCTGGAATCCCTTGGAGCCCCACGAAGCAGCATGGGGCTAGGCTCTAGGTGCGGAACCTCAGCCGTGCCTCTGTCCAGAAACCAAGCTCTCTTTTGTAGGCATTTGTGAAGGACCAGAGACTTTTCTTTTCTTTTCTTTTCTTTCTTTCTTTCTTTCTTTCTTTCTTTCTTTCTTTCTTTCTTTCTTTCTTTCTTTCTTTCTTTCTTTCTTTCTTTTTGAGCCCAGAATAACACTGTTCTTCTTTCCTTAGGACCCACGTTTCCCTTTGACTCAGACAAATGGTTCCTTGTGGAGTTGCCGTCCGCTTCATGTGGGATGTAGCACGTAGCTCCTAGGTTACTATTCCCATTCACTTCTCTGCTCCCAGCAATATTTAAGCATTGTAAAGTCAGTTGGACCAAAGAGGCTTTCTTTGGGGATCTGCACTTGAGTTAGTGGGGAAAGAGCATCCTAGGTTCTGAATGACTATGCACAGGTGACACAGAACACATAGCAGCCTGAGTCTTTGGTGGGTGTGGAAAGGCAACGTGCAAGGGAAAACTCATATGTGGCAGGAAGAGAGAGGCAAGGAGCAAAAGCACAGCCAGTGGCAACCAGTTGGCCAGGACTCTGCGGAGCAGCTTCCCTGAAGCAAAACCTGTAGCTCGCCTGTCTGTGTCTTGCAGCTGACTCTTTACTTATTTTTGTTAGATTTTAGAGTGTTTGGAAGACGAGCGGCTCCTGGGGGTGCTGTACTCCTCAGGGGATAAGTCCACTGTTGAGTTCACAGTTGAACGTGCTGCTCGGAGGTGGGTCTTGGTTGACAGAGGTGGGGTACTGGGGCAGGACCTGAAAGGGTATTCTTAGGGTGCTGGCCCCTGCTCTTTCTCTGCTCGCTGGCTTCTGTGTGGTGAGAAACATCTCTCCTCCATGCTGGTTTTCCATGCTCTACTTCCTTGCAGCCAAACAGCCGTGAACGTCAACTTCTAAAACCTAAGTTAAGTAGACCTCTCCTCCTTTCAATTCCTGGCTTTGGGTGTTTTGTTCCAGAACTGGGGAAGTGAGTCATGCATACACCATGACACTGCTGTTGTTTGTGATGAGTTAGTTCTTATCAAGAAATGATCGCGGCGGGAGTCCTAGCTTTAAAGCGCTGCAGGAGGTGAGGAGTGGGGGAGATCACGGAGAAGGTCGGGTGGAAAGCAAGGCGCGGCATCCACGGAGGAAGTCGGGGAAGGACATATTCAAGGCGGAAGGAGGAGCACCGGCCGAGGCTGGGCCAGCAGGAAGAATCGATGGCACACTCAGGGGAGGCATTTTGGTTGGCAGAGGATGGGCAGAGTGGAAGTTCCTGCCACCGAGGCTTCCACGCCAGCCCCTTGCTCGTCTCTGGTCCAGCTCAGATGTCGCTTTCGCAGAGCAGCCTTCTTTAGCTGATGCTTCCAGTCCTTTCCCATCGCGCTGTTTTTGTGGGCTATGCACAGCGCTGCCAGGTGCGCTGGCCACCGTCAGTCCCCTGCTCTGCCGCCTGCCTTGTTCCTAGACCGTGAGGTCTGCGGCAGCCAGTGATGCGTCACCCTGCGCACCCACGACTTGCGCACCCACGACTTGCGCCCGCGAGACTTACGCACGCGAGACTTGCGCTCTCGAGACTTGCGCGCCCGAGACTTGTGTGCCTGTGACTTGCGCGCCTGTGACTTGTGCACCCGTGACTTGCGCTCGCGAGACTTGCGCCCCCGTGACTTGCACGCCCGAGACTTGCGCGCCTGTGAGTTGTGCACCTGTGACTTGCGCGCCTGTGACTGACTGCTCCAGTCCACAGAGAAGCGCTTGACAGGCTCCACAGGGACAGTGAACCGCGGAGTGCAAGCGGGAACAACCTGAAGCAAGCTGCAGAGTCCAGTGTAGTGTAGAACTGGGGAGAAGCCATGGAAACTCTCCTGCTAGGAGACTGGCTCATCTGGTGTGAGGGGGCAGAGCGCACTCATGGGCTGGCTTCACAAAAGGAATCAGGAGCCTCCGAACTCGGCAAAGACCAGGTTACATCACTTGAGTGCGTTGTCTGAGGGATTCTTCATTTTCACAACCACCACAATTTTTAAAATAAATATATCTTACATATTTTTTTTTTTTTCCCCCTCAGGAGCTCGGGACATAGCTCAGTGGGCCCAAGTTCCATCCCCTGACACCGCATACCATGCTGAGCCCGAAACCAGGGCGAGCAGCGTGGGCAGCGAAAACACACGTGGTGGCCCAGGTTGGTAATCGCAGAGCTGGGGAAGCTGAGACAGGAGGATCACCATGAGTCCAAACTGCACAGTGAGACCCTGTATCAAAGAAATATTAAAACAGCAACAAAAAAACTCACGTTCCTCTCAATCTCCCAAAGCCAGTTGCAATGTTCTTCCAGCAGCCTATAGATGTTTCCCAGCCAGTACCTTTTATGTAAGTCTAAAATTTCACCCCTTGGATGAAGGGAATGAAAATAAAGGCAAAAGGGAAGAATCAAGATTCCTATGTATAGTTTCAAATTCCTTATGATGAATGTGGTTGTTATGTATATTAAAAGTGTACCAATATAGTTAATTTAAAAATAGAAAATATAATTTTCTACCATCTTGTTTTGAAATTCTGTGTCTTTTTATTTTGTTTTGTTTTGGTTCGGTTTATCTTTAAAGTAACTAGAAAAATAGAGAGGAAAAGTTAACCCTTCCCAAGCCACAAGCTTAATGGCTTTATTACTAAGACTATGGCAAATGCTGCCTGGTCATATAATCAAAGCACCAAGGTCTACACGCACAGGTTTTCCAGGCTTCGTGCATTGGAGGCCAGGCCACGTAACTGCTGCCACCCCCTGCACAAACTAGGGTGGCCTGGTGAGTCCTTCTTTACCAACTTCCCAGGTTGTGCCTGCCCAACTTGTGCCTTATTCTGGGCTTGCTATGAATGCTCTCCTGTACTGTGAGGAGCTGCTCATGGCTTCACTTTTGTTCTGCAAATGTCAGGTGATTGCAGACCGAGAACTTACACAGGGCAACAACCAATGTCCCTTGCCATTTCTCCTCTTGTGGCTGTACAGAAGACTTGTTTAAATGCCTTTCCTCTGAAGGAAGTAGATTCCTTAATCCATTATTTCTCCTCTTTAGTTTGGAACTTACCTATAGGAGTGCATAAAACATGCTTGATGTACAATGGTATATTGCAGTTTTTCTTATGCTCTTCCTTTTGTTGTTTTTTTGTGCTAGAGAAAAAAATCGAGGGTATTCAGACTAGACTATATTCTGAATAGTATATCTGTATATTTTAGTGGCCGTACATTTTTGCATTTATTTATTTTTATGCTATCAAACACATTTTCTTTTATCTCTAAATGTGTAGTCATTTGTTTTCCTTACTATAGATATGTTAATTAATTTCCTATTTTTACATTTGTTCATGTTTATCATATAATTATGGTGTGTATCTAGTTGTACCCCCAAAGCCTTATGTAAATCATGGCACTGTCGAACACGCAGATTGAGGGCCAGGGCCAAAGGACCATGACAGGGTTTGAGGAGCATGGCTGAGAGGTGGGAACCATTAAACTGACAGCATGTGATGTCAGGGGGTCCCCCACCCAGGCAGCAGTCTCTCTGAGGTATGCAGCAAATCATCCTGGACATGGCAGCATAGTCTCAAGGTCTTGCTGTGTGATTCAGGCAACTTAAAATTATGAAATCTCCAGTATCTATGAACTAAATAAATCTTTCCTCCCCTAAACTTGTGTGTGCAGTATTTGCCCAGTAATGAGAGAAAAGTAACTAAGACACATATGTTTATAATATTTTACAAATTTTTCAAATAATCCTCAGCCTTCATATCAAAACATTGTTCTCCAATTTATTCTTACAAGACTTTACCACAACCATATATATATATATATATATATATATATATATATATATATACACACACATTTTTTTTTTTTTTTTTTTTGGTCTTTTTGAGACAGGTTCTCGCTATGCAGTTCAAGCTGGTCTTGAACTCACACTGATCCTCCTGTCTCAGCCTCCCAAGTGCTAGGACTACAGGCGAGCACCACCACACCTGGCACCAAACCAAACTCTAATTCTGCACTTGCCCCACCCTTCCTATATTCACTGTGCTTGAACTCCTTCTGCCCTACCCTGTCTTTGTGCAACTTCTGGCTCTTTATTGGACAGTTCAATCCCTAATAATTTCACAAAAGTTACTTGTTTATTGTACTCCTTTCACTAATTCCTCTCTGGAAATTGAAAATATTTATCAATGAGTTAGTGACAAATGTTGCTCAATATGAGTGTTGAAGAGCTAAATATCTCCAGAAACTAGACTAGCAATAAAAGAGACAAAGAGATTAAATACAGCAGAGCATGTTGGAGAACTGTGACACAGTATGTTTTGCCACTAAAAAGACATATTATCATGATGGACTATGGTTCCAACTTGGAGAGATCTGCTAATTTTGTTTTCCATTCCTGTAAGGAATATATAGGTTATTAAAAAAACTTCTTGATTTTTTAATATTGGTAGTTAGTGTAAGCATTGTTAAACATTTTTTATAAAAGTTAAAATCAAGTTTATCTTTTAGGCCAATATGGCTTATGGCCTCAGTCACATTTTCCACCATGCAATGCTTTCAAACACTGTCAGTATCTTGCAGTAAACCACAATCCATTTGGGTACAAGGACACTCATTTATATTTGTTACTGAACCATTGAAGAAATAACTACATGTGAAAGTATAGCACATCTTGATTGGCTGGTAAGTGGGAGACTCTCCAACTGTGGGCACACATCCTCCTCTTAGACAAATACTGACTTGTGGTTGTGACAGATTTTGCAATGAGCCTCAAAGACCACAGCATATTCAGTATTTGTCATTACAGTCAAGCTCGCGTTCACAACTACAATCATGTGAGTATGCGCCCAATATACAGCTGTACATTTAGACAGGTGACATTGCCATGCTCTGTTATCGATAGTGCTTAATCCTTGTGCTCCAAGTCAAGAGCATCTTACCCACCTTAGTCCTGCTTATGGGTGAGGTGGCCCATCGGATATGTAGGAGTCCATCTCATTTCTAACAAATTTCCTAATGATGGCAGTGCTAATGTTAAGTCAGTCTATACTTTTTCCCTGGGAGCCTGTTCTGATGGGCTCTGGCTCTTTGATCCAGTG
Organism: Capromys pilorides; assembly: GCA_004027915.1. Taxonomy (NCBI): domain Eukaryota; kingdom Metazoa; phylum Chordata; class Mammalia; order Rodentia; family Capromyidae; genus Capromys; species Capromys pilorides. Next base: position 4,440 of record PVKN010013998.1, on the reverse strand, counting down.
TCAATACCCATCTCAAGAAGTGCAGACTCTGCTGGATGTGGGTCAAAGTGCAGCAAGACATAGAAGGGATGCGGTGCAGATGCTCTTCTTATTGGCTGGATGTAGTTGACCACGGAAATATGTTTCCATACTCCACATCTTAGTTTTCCAGGTATCACTTACTTAAAGATCTTGGGGTAGGAGATCATCCTGGATGTTGCAGGCAGATTGAAATGCAAAGATAAAAGCCCTCTGAAGCTGTAAGAGGACTGAAACACAGAGACGAAAAAGTATGAAGACAGAAAGAGATGTTGGAATGACTTGACCAGCCAAAGATAGAAATTCAAAGCTACATGAATGAGGCCAGGCTTCCCATGGAATTTCTAGAAGGATTAACAGCCTGGCAAACTCTTGATTTCAAACTTTTTTGTCTCCAGCACACTAAGGGAATGCATTCCTCTTGTTTTTCTCTACTTGATTTGTGGTGATTTGCTACAAAAAAAACTATAGCAAGCAGGTGAGTGGGGTGACCTCAGAAGTGTGTTGGCCTCTCTCACTTGCACTATGCCTTAGTGATGACAATTACTTATAAGCTACTTACGTGTGGGCATTTTCTGAAGAGCAAATGAGACTATAGCTCTAAGGCTCTGTATATAGAGTGGATGTGATTCGATGATTTGGGGATCTGAAACACTTGGTAAATACAAGTGAATCACATAGATACTGCTTTTAATTCAGATTGTGCTACTGCCTTTGAGCTGCTAACCAGCATCCAAAACCAACTGATTTTCCTACTTCTTTCACAAGGCTGTGGACCAGATGTGGGGTGAGCCTTGGTACAGTCTGCTTTCCTGCTGAGATCTCATGCAATACCTTCTCTGAAGACGGTGATTTTCATCTCTTTTCTTGTTGATACATGGTCTCACAATGCACTTTGGACTCATATTAGTCCTCCTGTCTCAACCTCCTCAGTGCGAGAGTTACTGGTGTACACCGCCACACCCTGTCTTGGGGCAGCATGGCATGCAGTACCAGGGATCAAACTTGGGACCTTGAGCTTGACAGGCAGGTGCTTACATTGCTGAGCTAATTCCCCAGCCCTAATTTCACTTTCTATAACACACATTTTGAAGGAATGGGAGCATACAATGCAAGACTCACTTGAAAGGGCATGTAGAGAAAGGCAATACGAAGAGGTCTTCCAACATTCTACATTAAGAGATTAGGCAAAGCTTCAAAGAGCACCATTTAGTGTGTGCCCTGGTCGCATCTTGCCTGTAGTGGTCTCTTGGTTCATAAACTTAATTTGCTCATTATCTGATGCAAAGTTTTGCCAAACATTTTCTTGCTTGAATTGAATTGTTCAGAAACAGAAGTGTTCATGGCTGAGGCATTGCCATATTTCTAGAACTGTAAGCGAAGCTCTGCATCCTACCAGAATTCCTGTACCCCAAGTCTGTGTGTCCCTGTCCCTTGGATGGCTGTGTGCAGTCAGATTCATGCACGCACCTCACAACATTGCTTTTGTGAACCGGGCAAGCAAAGTATCTCTGTTTCACCACGTTTCTGGTCTACGTTAAAGCATTGGGTATTTAGTAGACAAAGATCAGAATAAAGATGCTTCAGTTTGGCCCTGCAGTTATTCTAAATTATTATCTTTTACCAAACTCTTTGCAAAAACACACACACAAAAAAAACTATCTTCATTCCAGCTTTGATTCTGACTATAGTGAAAGCACCTGGGAACTTTAAAAAACACATGGCATCTCTGATCACACAGGTCAGTCTCTGAAATGCTAGAAACATTTATGACCAAGAGCAGTGTTTCTTGAAAACCATTTGAAATTGGATCTACCTTGTTTGCTAAATGGCTAGGCCATTGCTGTTTCCCCTTGTATTTTGTGACTTCACTGTATGACAATTCTGAAGGGAGAAGAATTTCATTAACTCACCTAGTGTGCCCAGGAGCTGGCCTGCCCCCTTCCTGCTCCTGAAGAAGATGATCATTACAGGACTTTGTGGCAATGCCTTACAGACTAACCTCTGGGAAGAGCAGAAGGCAAAGGGTCCCTCCTTCCCCATTCTCCTCACATTAATGAACACAGGCCTCCTTCCTTTTATAAACTACCTGATTAATAAGCTGTAACCCTGCCTTAATATCCATATAAAATTTTCATTTCCTCTCTGTGTTTGGCAAGCAGAAAGAGAATGTATATATATAATAGAGCGAGCACTTACTGAAAGCTTCAATCCATATTTTGCAACATTCTTTATAGGAAATAAAAAGAGGAGGAACAGGAAATGACACAAAGTTGCTAATTGGGAAAGGAAGTAAGTTTATTTCTCTCTCTCTTTTTTTGTAGTTGTTTGGTTAATTTTACATGCTTATATCTGACAATCTGAACACCTAATTCGAAGACAACAATATGTCATGTAGTAACCATTGCTGAGTTCCTATCTTTTGTTTAGTGACATTCTGTGTTGTTTCAATTTTTTTACTACATTTTATTCTCTTTGTATATAGAGAGCGAGAGTGAGAGAATCTCAGATGCTTGGAATGTAGGAATTAAAGTTCTAGTGTTTAATAGAACTTTGTGAAAGTTGGAAAGAAGCTCTCAACTCTGCTACAACTGAGACCCTACTTGACTCATCACACCTGGCCTTTCTCCAGTGAATCCTGTCTGTTCTGGGGAACAGGGAGCCATCTTAGTGTTCATGTGGCATCTCTTCATCCCCAATTTTCAGGGCGCACCCATACAATGCACTCATAGGGTAGAAGATTTAGGGGTACTTAGCTTTATTAAGAAACAAGACAACACTAGACTTTGAAAGATCTTTCAGTATCTATGATGTAGTAAGTGCTGGAAGAACAATACCTGGAAGAATATTTTACTGTTCCACTATAAATTGGACTGAAATGGGAAACTAAAATAATTCTTTCTTCAAATGGATCAAAAGCCAAAGAACCTATGGAAAAACTTCTGTTGCCTCCAAATTTATCAACAAAAGGATTTTCCTTGGAACAAACTATGTTTAGAAAATCAACAAGAGGATTAAGATGAGGACACTTATGGACTAAGCTTATCAGAGTTGTTGATAAGCAACCCAGTAGGAAAAATGTATAAAACAAACAAAAATGTAGTACTATTATTTTGAGGGCTGGACAGATAGCTCAGAAGATTAAAGTGACTGCTTAGGCAGACGCAGGCACCAGGGTTTAATCCCTGGAATGCTGTGTTAACCCTGATCCCAGGGCGTACTGACACAATAATTAAGACTGGTTGTGGTGTTGTGTGCCTATAATCCCGGCACCTGGAAGGCTGAAAACCGGAGGCTCACTATGATTTCAGTCTGTGCAATGAGACTCTGTAGCCCCTATACTAAATATACAAAAAATTATTATTATTATTATTATTAGTAGTAGTAGTAGTAGTAGTAGTAGTAGTAGTAGTAGTAGTATTGTTACTACTATTATCATTATTATTTTCTAGATATTTCCATCAGTGGATGACATCATTTTAGGTCTCCAAAATACGGGTTCTTAAGTGACTGGAGTCTTTTTGTAATAAAGAGACTTTCATACCAAGTCAAGTAAATTGAACTATATTTTCCAAGATCCTTATTCCTGTGTGTTCCTGGTTCACACTGTCACAAAACAAAACAAAGAATTTTTTTAAAAATCCATATGAAAGCTTTGGAGGTGGCAAGTGAAGAACACCCCGAGAAAGTCAAGGCAGGGCAGGGCCTTCTAGACTTATAGCACAGTTTGCTGCTCTTGGGGTTCATCTTGACGGTATAGATCATAACGATGCAATTGTTTCAGCTGCACGGATCCTCTTCCTTCATCATTTTTAAACCCTGGGCCAAATACTAGAGTCACTCCATGACCAGATCTTCACACCCCTTTGACAGTCATCCCCCACAGCAAGTTTGGACATTTAGAAATGGAACACACAGTGTCTCCAGAGAGGAATACAGGTTTCAGTTCTTTTTTTCGAAAATCCTACCATATCTACTCACCTTCCCTTCAAATATGTCTGCCAGTTATGACCACATTTTGTCTGTCTTTGGTTTAATATCCAGAAGGAGAAGGAGCAGACAGAATTGTCTTACCAGGCTGCACAGTTGGATGTAACCAGCCCATATTCATGGACTCAATATGTCTTATCCTTCTCAGGGGCTCAATTTCTGAATGAACCCTAAGTGGCATAAACATAGAAACTGGAAGGCATTCCAAAGAAAAAGAATTTTAATAGATTCCCAGAACTGACCATAGGCTATCTGGAAATGGTTCCCTGATATGATTAAACAATTTAATGTGTTGTCATTGGAAAATAGGACACCATTAGTTTATGATGAACATTAGTCAAACAGGTCATTAAGTGACTATCTGTTGACACTTAATCAGATACCTAGAGAACTGATTATCACCACAGAATATTTTTGTAGAAACAAGGTATA
>PVKN010013997.1:8590-19620 GCA_004027915.1 Capromys pilorides | reverse complement strand
GATTCACATGACAAATGAACTGTAAGTCATTTAATGCTCTTCTTTAGTAGACTTCCCTGTCACAATCTCATTTATAAAAGCATATGCTTTCTTTAGTAATTAAGGGGTAAATTTCTGAAATTGTGCTGACTTCCTATTTTGGTTCTAAAAAAGGGGATGGAGTGGAAAATGGAGGGCAGAATGCAATTCACAGATGTATTCAAATGTATAGTTTCATAGAAAAATGCATATCTAAGATATATTAATATTCATAACCTTATTTAATACCATCTGTTTTTTCTACTCCACAGTCTTTTTAAAACTATTTATCAGTAAAATCCAACTAAAATACATAGAGTTTAAAAATAGCGCCGTTGGATCTTAAAAGCTTACGGAGAACATTAAAAAAGTTTACTTATAAAGTATATAAAGTTCTTAAAATTAGGTGAGAAGTATTTACATTTCTCAATTCGATAATGTCCTATATTCTGCACATCTTAAAATACTAACATGTAAACAGCTACATAAATAAACAAAATTTAAAGAAAAAACTTTTAAGTTTAGCTATGAATAATTTTGTTATGAATAACATTTTTTTCCTTTTTTTGTAGTTTTTTTAGGTAAGGGTCTACATGATGTTCAGGGCCTCACTACAAAATCAGACTCATAGTGATCCGCCTGTTTACAGCCTCTCATGAGCTGGGATTAAAGATATGTGCTACCACACCCAGTCTCAACCGCCAAATCAGTGCCCGGGGGAGGGGCCAGCATGACAGGCCCTGGGATCAAACCCTTGGCCCTTGTGCCTGCTTACAGGTGCTTTAATCTGCTAAACTATTTGGTTGTTTCCTCAACATTTCTTGATATAAAGCATATTAATCACGTGACTGTATTTCTATTATTTATTTTATTTATATTTTTGTGGTGCTGTAAATTGAATCCAGAGTCTAGTACCTGATAGGCAAGTGTTACACTACTGAGCTATCTTTTCAATCTGTTTTACTTTACTTTGAGACAGGGTCTCACTAAGTTGCCTGGTGGGCCTAGAAATTTCAATCCTCCTGCTTTGGCCTCCAGAGCAGCTATTTGATTTTTCAGATGGTACTGTCTCACTGTGTTGTTCAGATTGGTCTCAAACTGATAAGCTTCAGTGATTCTCCCACCTGAGTCTCCAGAGTAGCTGGGATTATGGGTGTGGACCACCACAGTCAGTTTAAAACTTAAAATTTCAATTGGAGATTCTGAGCCAAGGACTGAGGGTGATCAACGAGGTGTGTGAAATCCTGAAGAATTATATATGCTTTATTTCCCCTAGAGAGATGCAAATGTATCTATTTTTAATCCAACCAAGTGAATTAATCAGCAATTTCCAAAAATAATTCCATGTAGTTTACATTTTAATACTTTTAAAAACCTACAAACTAGGCACTAGAAATTTAATTAAAACTAAATAGTCAATGTAATAAAATTAAAAAGAGTACAATATAGACTTCCTTTTTCGGCTTCCCCATGATGAATAGATTCATTCAACTGACCAGCAACAAGAAAAACCAAATCTAATGAAAAAACTCAAACTACCATTTCTCATGCTCTTGCTACAAATCTTTCATTGTATTTTACTCATCTTGTGCTATTCACAATACCCTCTGTGGAATAAGTATTACTACTGTCAATATACTACCAATTACGCAGCTGGGTCTGTGGAGATGACACCATGTCATCTTTATTCCAAGGAATTGGCCAGGGTGTTTGTTTGCAGGATGAAAGAACAGCAAAATGGGAATGAGCTTTGATATGTTTTAGGTAACAGTCATCCACTACAAAGCATCACATCTAACATAAAAATCATTTTAACAGTTACCTTGACAAAAGATGAAAGGATCCAAATGTGTTTATCAAAGGGAACGTAAGTAACTGTAGAATCTTATAAAAAACAGAAATTTACAATAGATGTTCTTTTTTTGGAACTAAGATGTAAATAAAAGTGATTTTTAATATTCAAGTTCAAGAGTTTAGGTTAACTCCTTCAATTCTATTTGTTCTATATTCTGGACATACAGGTTGAATATCCACCACCTAAAAATGTTATTTTCTAAAATCTGAAGTTTTCTGGTCAGGAACACAATGCCACAAGTTGAAAATTTTATATACGATTTTATGTGATGGGTCACAGTGAAAGTGCAGGCCCACTAAAAGTACTGAATAAAATTACTTTTAAGCTAGGTGTATAATATTTGTATAAAACAGATAAATTCTGTGTTCATATTAGGACTCACATTCCAGGGTATAATTACATATATGCAAACACAAAATTCTGAAAAAAATTCAAAATGGGAAATATTTCTGCCTCCTAGTATTTGGGATAAGGGATATTCAACAAGTAGATGAAAAATTCATGCTAATTACTTTTGGTATTCTCTAGAAAAGTCTCAGTAGGCTTTCTTATTTTATATATGATTTTTACAGATAAAGTACAGATTATTTTAGAAAAAACACATGCTATAAATCTATTTTATTAAGGAATGGCTCCCATGTATAATATAGAATAGGCATCTTTTAAACCTAGAACCATTGAAAAACACTGAAGTAATCTGTTAGGTGGATAATAACAAGTTATCACAAAAACGGCAGAATTTGAAAGAAAAAATAATCTTACCAAAGTCTGCAAATGCTGACTGCCCAACCACCAGCATATTTGGAGGTGTTTTTAATATATTACTGATAGAGAAGTTTCCATCCTGTTAAAATCATAAAATGTTGTCAGTATGAAGCAAAGAATTTTTAATAAAGCAGAGAAATAAAGTTAAGGGCTTTTGTTGTACTGCAATAAAATCATTCTAATTTTCTGTCCATTATTATTATGAAACAAAAGTAATCACTGTCAGATTATGAATTATATGCTTTTCCTGAGTTTAGTGGTGCAAGCCTATAGTCCCAGTACTGAAAGAGGACTGCCATGAGTTCAAGTTCAAGGCCAGTCTGCACTACATAGTGAGACCCTTTCTCAAGGCACCCATCAAAAAATCAATCAATCAATCAATCAATCAATCAGTCAACAACAACACCCCCCCACACACACACAACTTATATGATCTTGGAGTGCTTTGCTATCAAATCTAATGTAGTAGCCCATTACCAAAGCAACATTACACCTTCAGTCATGAGTATTTTCTAATTTCAAGTACAGTGGAATGCTCTGAAAATACAAACAAGTATAAAAGCTAGTCCCTATCTTCAAAGAGTTTTAGTCTAGTTGGGAGATTTTCTGAAGGAACAGAAGTCATACAAGTAAGCAGTAAAGGCTTGAAGACTGTTAGGGAGAACTAGGAAAAGATAAGCATGTGAGAGGGTAATGGCTCTTAAGGACCCATGAACTCATGTGCATCATCAAGATGTTTATTCACAAATCAATATGAGAGCAAAATATCACATCTGTCATTTACAAAAGAAAAGGAGAATCTATTACAGAACTCTACAAAATCAAAGCTTTGTTTTATAATGATCTCTTATTGACATCTCTATTCACTCTTTAGTATATTGACTCTGCTTACTACATACTTTACATATGGTATCTATATACTTGAACGCTTTTCCTTCTTTGTTCCTCTAATGATACTGCAAATTCGTAAGGCAATTTCTTAAAAAATAATTTTTGACCATTACATGGAATGGAAATGCTACAACAAAAGCACAAAAACCAATGCTTGAGGACCATGAATACGTAGTAAGATCTGTCTTATGATACGTAATTTTCAAATCATTTCACTTTTACACATAGAAACATTCTTCTCTTGTTATTATAGTATCTGATACATTTTAAAAGATTTTTTTCATAGATATCTCACTTATGTAATTATACTAAGGGTTCCCTCCCAGTCTTCTTAAAACCTGAAACTGTAGAACTGTTGTGTCAGAGTTGTTGAATTTCTGACTACACTGTCAAGTATTTTCCTATTAAAAAAAAAAAAAAAAAATCAGAATGGCTTGAGTGCATCTAATGTCTCTTGAAAGAATGTGAACATCTCTCTTAGGACACATAAAGCTCATATGAGATAAAACTGAATAGGAACCCAATATACTGTGGAAGTGAGTGGGCTACCACTCTAGAAGTATGGGAAATACAGTAATAGTGCATCTTCTACATAAGACCTCATGACTCATCTCCATCAAAACATTTGGTTAGTAACAGCCTCCCATGTCTAAAGTGTGACATTCACAGTGCATATCAACAGAGGAGGAAGCCTTTCTTCTAATTAAGGTAGAAACAGAACACACTCTTAAGTGGTTGTTTCAAAGTCCAATCATCTGCCGTGAAAACAGCACTATAACCCATGTCATATGGGGCCCATACTGCTGCTCTTTCCTCTCAGTGTAGGGTTAGGATGAAAAAGAACAGTGATCCCTTGTTTGTCTTCCTGTATTAAACAGGTTAAGAGGTTCAACTTGATGACCAGTCAAGTAATCATATATACAGAACACGTTATACGTGATATAGTCAAGGAAAAAACAAGTTTTGGACAACTTCCTATCATTGCCATTATCTGTTCTTTACTCCATCTGGCAGTATAAATCTATAAACTTAATTTCCATTAAGATTTATATCATCTAATCTTATTTGATGAAAACAGTTTACAAAACTTTCATCCATATTGCTAGTGTTCTCACTGGACAACACATTTTGAGGTGGACCATGGCTACTCATCAAGTTGAACCTCTTACCTACTTAACACAGGAAGACAAACACGGGATCACTGTTCTTTTTCATCGTGAACCGACACAGGGAAAAGCACAGTTTAGGGCTCAGATGACATGGGTGACAGTGTTGCTTTCACTGGCAAGATGGTTGCACTCCGGAGCAACCACATAAGCTGGGGCTATAGCTCAGCGGCATAAGTGCCTTTCTGGCAAACACAAGGTCCTAAGTTTGATTCTCAGTACAAAACAAAAAAAACCCCAACCACTTGTCCCTCTGGGTGTTAGTTATTTACTGTCAGAAGTGAACAGAAGTACTTAGGTTCTGGAGAGCATCAGATGTAATGAAAGGTAAAAAAGTGTTCTGCAGAGTCAGGTACTGGGAATGAATTTTTACAGTGACAAGTCCTATGCCTTAATGAACTCATCTGCTCCATGGTATGCTCATTCTTTACTATGGTGATCCTACCGGGCTCTATGCTTTCCTGCAATCCAAAATAGGACAATACAGTGTTCTGCTGCAGCTGTGTTCTATTATTTTCTTTTGTCTATTATTTTCTTTTGATTTTTAATATTATTTTGGAATAACTCCAGGCATAAGTTTTTTAAAGGTAGATCTGCTAGTTTAAGCCCCAACTCCAGTTTGCTATCTCTACTGCCTAAATAGTTCTTTTCTACAGATCAGTTGATTTAACTTTAAAATGTAGATTTATAAGTTTTTGTTCTTTGTGTGTGTGTAACGAGACAATCCACACACGGTGCCCATGACACGGTAATACGTTTAGCTATATTACACACCATGAGTAGCAGGAACCCCCGTAGTACTATTTGTCAAAATGTTATCACCTGGAAAGAACGCAAGCCACACACAGTGCTTGATAAGGAGACTGCCTGCCATTTTTTGCTTGAATTCCAACCATAAGTGCTATGCTGCAGCAAGTACCCCTTTATGGATGAGTATCAATGCTTTGGGGTGAATATTTTAATAGTTAATGTTAAAACTGCCATATCTTTAAGAAGTAATTGGGAAGCAGTATGTGACAATTATTATGTATATCTTTATTCACACAAATAAAAATTTATTCAGATTGGGTCAATTTTTATCTCTATGAAACATTTGATGATGGCTATACACAGTTTTGACTGCCAAAACTGGGGATGGGGTGGGTGCTAATATCTATCAAGCAGAGGCCAGTGATATACCACTACAATAGATGGGACAGCTCTCCATGACACAATGACAAGTGTCAAAATTGTAAAATTCTGACCACTCTTAAGTCTTTTCCAATGATACATCTCCTTATTTTTCCCTCAGTCCCAGTTCTACATTTTCAATTACTTCCTCAACATAGCTCTATTGTAATTTTTTTCCCACCCCAAAAGAGTTATATTTTCTCTTTTTGTTATACGGTCATTTTGTCTTCTTTTACTTCTCTTTTACTGTCCATGGCTCACTTCCTTCACAGGGTGTTGTGCATTCCACCTGTGCCACTTCCTCACCTTCTGAAAGCTCATGTTCTCCTCTCTAATACACAACGGCCAGATTAACTGCAACAATGAAAGCTACATTCATCCCACTCTTAGTCTCAGAACACTTAAGTTCTGAATAGATTTTTAAAAGATCAGATTACTTAGAAGTTAAGGCCTTTGCTGCTATGGCCTAACCAATTTTACAATCTTCCAATAGCTCTTTCATGTGCTGGCAGTATTCAGCTACTCTGAACTGAGTATATGCAGGTTTTCTGTACCCTTCTTTGCTTTGCTCTTTGTTCTTTTTCCTAATGAGTAGGATCATTAGAATCCTACTCATCTATACTAACCATTTCAAATATTTCATCTTTTTTGAAGCTGCGCTTGATAATTGTAAGTGGTCAGAGAAACAACTGCTCTGTCTTTCAAGTTCTGTAGCACAATGTCTGTAGCTCTTTTCATACCAGCCACAGACATCTACATTCAGAACACAGTCTGTTTCTGGCTTACAAGCTCTATGCACATCTATACCAGTCAGATGTACAAAATCACAGGTAAAATCATGGAACTGTACACACAATCGATGCTCTGAAAAAGTTTGTTTCTTTTCTTTCAATGCTGAGGATCAAATCCAGGGCCTTGTTCATGCTAGGGAAATGACCTACCATTGAGGTATATTAGTCCTTAAAAAAAGATTGGAATAGCCAAGCATGTTAAATCCTGGCACTTGGAAGGAAAACAAGGGAGGTTTGCGGTGAGTTGTGAGTTTGAGGCCAGCCTGGGCTATACAGCAACACCCCTCCCCCCAAAAAAACAAAACGAAACAAAACAACCTTCATGCAGTTCTACTAGCCAATATGGTATGAGTTTTTAAGTTTTTGTTTGTTTGTTTTTTTGGTCAATTTTATGTTTCTATAAAGTGTTTGACCAATTTCTCATTTAAATCAATCATCCATTTTATGAATATACTTTATTGAAACTGGTTAATTTTGACTCTACTCTGAAATTTGTACTGATGACTTGGCATGGATATTGACAAAGATCATCCCCTTAACCAAACTTTCTTTGGCTCCTGTGAGACTTCCTTTGACTAAGCCCAAACTGGCTGCTTTTCTATTCTTGTACAGGTCAGTTGCTGGGGAGGGCCCTGTGGCTACACTTATCTTTAGCTAAACTCCTGGTACATAAGTTTAGCAAAGAATTATCTTGTTACTATAGCAATTTTAATTCACTGACTTCCACGCTGTTCCTAGCTAGAGTCTCACTTTCTTTTGTTATATTTGTAATTGAACCCAATCTTTCTCTCCTATCATAAAATTCCATTATAGTAGCAGCTTCCTTGAATACAATATGTCTTAACCATCTTTAACAAGTGTCTGAATAAGTTTTCCTTTAATGGTTATTCACTGATGTCAAGGTTTTATTGCAAGAACAAGTCTTGGTCCCTATTATCTAACAGTAAGTTTAGTAATTTTCTTTAAAGAAAATGATGTTCAGGGGAAAAGTATCCCAATCAACCCTATTCTCTTTATGAAGATTTTTTTCCCTATTGAGTTTTTTTACTTTATTATCTTTAAAACACACCAGAGTGAGAGGACATGTTATCTTACACTTCAAAGTATTTCATAATTTTATATATACACAACCCATTTATTTGTATTGAGGCTCTGTTCTCCTTAGGCGTGAACTAAATGAACAGATCTCTCATTTTTCTAACACTGTAGTTCAAGGTTCATTTGAGGTAGGAATTAAAGGTCATCCAGCAATGACAGTCTTAAAGTATAAGAATCACATGGAGTTTAACAACTGTATTTCTAATAATCAGAAACATAAATATAACATTTTTAATAAGTAAAATATTAAACAAAGAGAAGTATTTTGGTTAAGATAAGCTTCCTGCTTTTCCTTGCCTCATGAAAAAATGATCATGCTGCTTAGTTTAAGTAGTCAGAAGCTCTGATTTTATCTAATGAAAGCCCTTCTAATTTAAGTTTCCATTCATGAAGAACTCTGAATTCTAATCAATGCCAATGATGAACCATCTTCTACAAATTTTTGCTTTGTAGTTATGAGAATTGATTATTTTTCCACAACATTTTCAAAAAATCCAAAAAAATTATGGGTTTAATTTGGATGAAATAAAAGACGATCAGGAGCTATTAGACTGGAAAAATCAAAAGATTTAAAACCAAAATTTAGAAAGTGTCTGTGTGCCAAGGTACCTTAAACATACTGTTTGTGAATTTTCACTATCCTTTTATGAAGCAGATCATTATACTCATTTTTCATATGAGGGAATAGACTTGAGCAATATGTGATAAGTGTCCCTACGTTGGCCCATATATATTTGCTTCACATCCTGTCTTTTAGTAGACAGCTTGAAATCCAACTTCAAGATTTCAAGTGGGTTACTGGTCATTAATTAATCTTTAATCGGCTAAAAATAAAATAATGAAATTGATTTAGGAATCTTCTGTTAACAATTAAAAAGAAAAACTAGTAAGAGACTCCTTAATCTTACTTGACTTGGCACTAAGTTTAGTGTTATGTTCTTATTTCTTTATAAGCTTGAAGGAAAAGAAGAAAAATTAGTCTTTTAAAAAGGGGTTTCTTCATAAACTATCACGCTGACAAATTAAATGACAGTAACCTCTTTCAATAGCTGACAGCCTAGCAGGGATCCTGTTAACTTGTGCATTAGGGCAGACTGACTGGTTTAATTGGCAGTCAGGCCTAAAGACGAGAAGAGGAACCAATGCTGAACGAATCATTTCCTTCAGCAACAGTCGGCAGTTTGAATGCAGCAACGCAACCAAAGGCTCTTAAAGTTGTTCTATTTATTGTTGAAATAAGCAACCAAGTGATTACTTTATTTTCTAAATTGTATATCTTTACTGAAAGCCATCATTTAAAAATGTTTTTTAAAAAAAGACTTCTTACCAAATTTTCCCATATTTCAAACTGGAAGGTACTAGAGGCAGACAATGTAGTGAGGAATAAATCTGAAAGAAAAAGAAGAGAATGGAAATTTCCATATTTGCACTTAAATAATTCTATTCTCAGTTGAGAGATGACATTCTGATCATAATCATGGTTAAAAGCTTCAGCATTTGTTAAATCACCACCTATCAGCATAAAGCTACCAAACCCTTTTGCAGTCGTATTAAATGAACAAAACTATGTTTCAAATTTTGAGCAACAGAAGAATTGCCTTTGTAATTTCAACTTAACAAAGTTCATTTTACTGGAAACTATAAGAATTTTATTATTATTTTTTTAAGTTTTGTGGTTCCTATGTGCTTGGAAATCAGACATGTTTAAATGATTACTGAATAAAGGGCACAGTTTTTCATCATATTGTGGGGTCGCACAAAATTGCTTGTACTTTGTAAAAATAATCATGCTGTTGCATTTCTTAATGGAAAGTTTTGGGGAAAGAAGGATCTATTTTAAAGCATTTGATTAAAAGGCAATCAATACAACTGACAAAGGATTAATAGCCATAGGGATTTCAAAGAATGTCAGCATAAACTCTGAACTACTTGAAATACATAAAACCCAATACAACAATTCAACAAAAGCCATATTGTTCAAACAGAAGCTGTTGAAAAGTTTATTTCACTTAAGAATAAGTTCAAGTATCTTCTCAACAAAAAAGTGCCTTGCTGAGGAACCTAGCAGCATAAGATTAGAATTACTGCATTACCATGAACACCTAAAATGAGACAGAAAGAACAATACATCTATTACAATTCCTAGAAAACCAATTTAATTTTTTTCTACTGTAGTTGTACTACAGTTGTACTACTGTAGTTGTATACTCTCAGTATACATTTTTTGTACAAAGTGATAAATCATGAGTTTCCTATTATTTTATAGAAAACCTGAGAATTATAATACAAAATGTTGATTCTACTTTCATAGTTTTAATAGCTATTTATTAAACTATAAACAGCACTACAGCTAGAAGACTGGCAGCATTTTTTTTCCAGAACTAGGGATTGAACTCAGACCCTTGTGCTTAGCAAGCAAGTGCTTATTCTACTGAACTATCTCTAGCTGGAAGTATTTTGTAAAGTGAATTTTTACAAAATCTCATTTCACTAGTCAGTTATGTGAAGAGGTTACAGAAAAATGAATGATTCATTGCACAGGGAAATAAAAATAGAGATGGTTAATAATTAACAATTCAATATGGAGAATCATGCTTCAGACTTTGAAATTAACTGCTAGAAAAATTGTATTTAACACAATAATAATATCTCATCTTCCCACATGGCTAAGAGTAAGTTAAACTACAAAATTAAAGGAAATGTACTCAAGACAACTACAATGAATGATATGCTATGCTACCCAGATCATCTCTGAGCCATGAATGATTTATTTGAGCAGCTGATGAAAATACTGCTAGTAGACCTCCTGCCCATTCCTCTTTGGAACAGCTTCCAGGCAGCCCATATCCAGTAATTTGTCAATTCAGAGGCATGAAGGGTATATACACATAAAACTCAGGACAACTCTGCAGGGCATTCCAGTTTGAGAGCTCCTTGGGGACAGCAAAGGTTGTTACTGATTACTGAACCGAAGCCAAATAAAAATCAATTGCTTACTTTCTTGCTCTTCTAGTGGTATTGAATATAAGAATACTCTCTACAGTGAAATTTACCATACATGATTCTTAATCTCAGAGCCTGCTTCTGAAGAAGGGAACGCAATAGTTGAAAGTAAAACTGACCTAAGAAAGAGCAGTCACAAAGATGAGATTTTGGAGCTGGGTCATCATAGGACTGGCAGTAAAAAGTTCTCCACTGGGGGAAGCTGACCAGCTGATAGTGCTGTCTTTTACTAATGTAGTCTTCGGTGTGTGTGTCTGTGGGGGGGGGGGGGGG
>PVKN010013996.1:0-19520 GCA_004027915.1 Capromys pilorides | reverse complement strand
TGAAAGAAGGAAAGATTTATTTAGCTCACAGTTACTAGAGGTTTCCATTCATATTTGGCTGGCCCAGGGCTGAGTGGCATATGGCAGAGAACAGCAGTTTGTGGTGGCAGAACAGCAACAATGCCAACTGAGAGAGAAGTGTCTCTCTCTCTCTCTCTCTCTCTCTCTCTCTCTCTCTCTCTCTCTCTCTCTCTCTCTCCCTCTCATTAGCCAGAGCAGCATGGCCAGATCCTATCTCATAAAAAAGACTGATGATGTGGCTCAGCATTCTTTGGGTTGAATTTTCAGTATAATAATTCATAACAATAGTAAAAATAAAGTTGAGTGACTGAAATTTATTCAATGAAACATTCTCATTCACGTTAATGTGTTATGCCCCCCTACACATTTACATTTAAAATCCCCGCATAAATAAAGATCAAAAATGCTGCCAGTTCATAGTTTGGTCTATTTTGAGTCTAACTGAGGTCTATTTTTCCCTGCCAATCATATGCCTATGTAACTTTTGGCTTTTTGAGAAAAAAAAATGTTTAATGTTCAGCACATACTAATAACAAAAAAAGAGAAGAGCATATCTTTTTTTTGGAAAGTGAAATGCTCCCCATCATAGTGGATTCTTAACCACACTTTTTGCTCATGTACCATGCTTTCATAATTATACATTCGACACATAGTTTTGTGTCTTTAGAAAAGCCAACCAGATAGGCCACACTTGCTGCCAGAAAAGCACCGATGGTTGCGCCTTGGAAGCGTAGACGTTTTGAAGTCCTGAGCAATGGCTCGCACTAATTGCTGGAAAGGGAGTTTGCAAATCCCTTCAGGGGACTCCTATAACGGTAAATTCTGAGATCATAGTAGCACACTAATAACGATGACGTTTCTCCATCCCTCCAGTAGAGGGCGCACTCCAGTGAGCGGCTTTTGTAATCTGTTGCTTTCTCGCCTATCCTGCTTCTTAGGCCGCAGTTCAGCGTACTGGAGGCGGCACTGGATTCAGAGAAAGATAGTGGCACTGCGGGGTGATGTGAACACAATTCAAAAAAATACTGTAAACATTACTTCAGTTATATCTAAATTTGTCTTGTTTTCTTGTGTTATGTTTTAAA
Source organism: Capromys pilorides (assembly GCA_004027915.1). Classification (NCBI taxonomy): domain Eukaryota; kingdom Metazoa; phylum Chordata; class Mammalia; order Rodentia; family Capromyidae; genus Capromys; species Capromys pilorides. The sequence continues at coordinate 18,414 of PVKN010013996.1, read as the reverse complement.
TCAATGTTATTTATCATATTATTCCTATCACTTGTGTTTATTCATATGTTTATCCTTCCATTCCTAATTTTACAGAATATGTATTAAGTGTTATAATTTCCTCTTTTGGTTATTGCTTGGAAGTGATTTGGGGTCCATCTGGCAAACACTAGGCTTCAACCATGTGTCAAATACTGTCAGGGTGCTGGAACAATAAACATGAATAATGTCACCAACTTGTTAGTAGGTCATGATGCCAGTCATGCCAATATGGCATGATAAGCACTAAAGCGTACAGAGTGCAGCATAACCCAGAGCCTCCCCACCCAGGCATATGACTGGAGCTGGATTGTGGGTAGTGTTGATTCTCAGCTGGCAAGCACCAGACCAGCCATGCCACTTAGAACAGTGAAACACTCCCATAGCAAACTATTAGCACCCTTCACTGGCCCAGCTGTTCTCCGGGAGCCTTTTTCATTCGTGCTCTGCTCCTACCAGCTAAAGGGATAAGGCCTGGCACAACAAGGATGGGCAGGACTTTGAGGAAATGCTGGGGCTCAACATCCATTGCACATTTCAACTGACTCATTCCTGTGCCTTACTACTGGGTAAATATTATGAAAACCATGCTTAGTTTTGACCTGGCAATATACAGTCATCTCAGCTTTCATTGTGCCCAGGGGGCTTAGAATAGACAGAAATCCCTTCTCCCTAGCTCCAGCCATGGACAGCCTTATTTGCATCCCTCTGTGTTCCCCAAAATGATCTCCATTTTCTACATATGCTGTGAAAAATTTGGGAAGCACTGATTTAGCTCCTATTTAGTATTATACTAATGGTGTGCCTTAGGCTGAACCGTTGTTGCTTTCCTAAGATCAAGCCTTTGTGATTGTGATGCTTTGCTCTTTGATTTCAAGCTTTGTTAAATTATGTTCCCGAAAAAAATTTTTGGATCTGTAAACTACAATATCCTTCACATTGGTCTCTGTGTTTCATGTTTTATTTTACCTTTATCAGATTTTGGAATCAGGACCATATTTTTTTTCATGGAACAAACTGGGTACATTTTAACTTTCTCTCTGTTTTCTTCTTTGAAGATTTCAAAGTGCTTATTTTGTTTAGAGACTTTCTGTCACAAGTTTCTCCATTTATTCCTCGGTTATAATTTATTCAGATTTTCCACTTCTATGAACTATAACATTGTACATTTTTGTAAGATAAAGCATCTATTACACTATAATTTAAAATTATTAGCATACAATTGTTCATAGAATTTCCTTACAATTAAAAATATTTTATACTGGTTGTTATAGCCTTCTCATTTCTAATTTTATGTGTCTGTTTTTCTTACATAGGTTTGCCAGAGTTTTATCTATTTTATTAGCCCTTTCAAGAGACCAATTCTTGAATTTATTTATTAATCCCACTGTTTTTACATCTTTCACTTTATTCATTTTTTTACTTTTATCTTTATTATTTCCTGCCTCCTCTTTCCTATGCAGTTTTTGTTCTTTTTCACATCTGCCAAGTCCAATGTTGGCTTTAGTTTATTGGCCTTACATTTTAACAAGGAGAGGTAAAGACGACTCCGTTGCATGCGTGTCAAAAGCCCCCTTTTCTGAACTCCTTAGAAGCTGGAGGAAATGGAAAATCAGGGCTTCTGGGGCTTCGAAGTTGGTGGGCAGTGCGCGCTTCTCCCAGCGAGCCGCTTGCTTCACCGCCCTCGCACAGCGTTTCTCCACAGTGGGGCAGTAGGGAGCAAGAAGTGTTGCGACCAGCTTTGAAGAGAGCAAAGGGCGCCGTGCTACTCTAGGAAACCTGAGTGTGTTTAAAATTGCGAGTCCTCCACCAGGCCTGTGTGCCGACCCCGAACTTGTAGCTCTTACTCCCCGTTGTTCGCTTTTCCAGAGTCTGGCTTTCCTTCCCCCTCGCCAAGCTTTCAAAAGTTCAGCTCTCCAGACTATTTTAGTTCAGCTAAAATCGCCTTCCTCCATCCAGGGGCCAAACGGAAGAAGGCCTTTGAGGTACAAACTCAAGCTGGAACATCGCTGCTTTCACTATCACCACCGCTCTCTCGTTTTGTCAGTCCAAGGCTTGGGCGTTGGAGAACCAAGGCGTAGATTGGCTGGCTCCAGGTCCCGGGTGGAGGTGATGGAGAGGGCTTGCCTTCTTCGTGCTTAAATTGCGTTAGGTGTGTGGGAAGGGAGAATAAGTGGCGAGGAACGGGTGGGAATAAAAATAGGGTCGTGGCTCGCAGAGGAGGAGATTCCCAGTAGCAGGAGCAGCAGCAGCAGAAGAAGCACAACTGGAAAGGCCCAAGGTTTTCTTCCCAAAGCCTCTAAATATCTTCCTTGAAAAATACATTTCTTCCATCATGGCTCCCTCAGGAATCAGCAGAGGGCAGCAAGCCCAGCCCTAAAGGGAGGCACAGCAGGAGCGACCCTCTGCCTCAGAGGCACTTCAGCCTGCTCTGCGCTGCCCCCCTCCTCCAGGCTCCCTTGTACTTTCTAGCTCTTCAACCTGGAATATACTGATGACTTCTCTTTCCCCCCATCTTTTTCAACATTTAGGTCTCAGCTCCAATGAACTGTCACCAGCTGGGAGAACTTTTCCCTGATCACTTTAGGCTAAAAAATATCCCCCACCACTCTGTTCTCCCCTGTACCACTCGCTCTCTTGTCACCTGCAGATCCAAACTGCTTTGTGGCACTTTGTTTTTTCTTTTCCCCGCCTTGTCCTCCACCTCTTCCTCCTGCTTCTTGTGGTACTAGGTACTGAAGCCATGGCCTCATGCGGCTGAGCACATGCTCTGCCACTGCATTATACCTTAGAAAAGGTCTCCCAAATTACTCAAACTCACTATTGTGATTTCCTTTTCATTGAACAATTTATTTCTTTACTTGTTTATCTCCTTTACCTGGATGTAAGCTCCACTGGACTAGGGATGTTATTTCCTTGTTCACTGTTGTATGTCCAGGGTTTAGCACATAGTATACACCGAATAAATCTGTTTTGAAGAAATCAATAAAATATGGTAGGTGCTGGTGGTACAAACTCAGTGGAAACACAAGATGATAGAGTAGAAGACACAAAAATGAACAGTTATTAAATAAGGGGAGGCATATAACCTCACACCATTAAAGACTTCGCCTCCGAATTCAGAAATGACTGGTTTTAAATTCTAGCTCTACCACTGACTGGTGGCAGAACTTTGGGCATCACTCATCCTCTGTGGAGCTCAGTATTCTCATTTGCAAAATGTGAATAATAGCAATAGTTCCATGGGATTGTTACGAGCATCACAGGCTACTAAAGATTCAGCGTGTAGGTTGTACTGTAGTTGTAAACCCTTTGGTTCCTTCTACTCATCTTTGGCTCTGGCTGCTCTGAAGAAGATCAGTGCTGATCTAAACAGGGTTGTTGTGTTACTCATTAACAAGAAGCCCCCTCAGAACAGCTCAGACCCGGACGCAAGCCAAAAAGTGCTTCTCTGAGAGGCGGTGATGCCTCTTACTTTCCATTCCATCTTATAAAGCCAAGCCAACATAAGGAAATTAATTCAGGACATTAAATGCTGATAAATGCGGAGGCACTTACAGCTAATATTTCAATCAATTGTCAAGATAGAACTGATTAAAAGAGGATTTGAAAACTTCTCGTTGATGGAGGCTGTATTCTTTATCTATTCTAATGTGAAACATCATTTTCTTTTTTTTTTTTTTTTTGGTTTTCCTGACCTCAATTAATGCCACATTGCTAATGCTTCAAGAAAAAAAAGTACTATTTTGCATCGTGCCATTTTGCGTTAATTTGATAGAAACATTTTTAATGCATTTGTCATGCTTTTGGCTTGCCTTCATAACTATGGGACTAATTAAACATATACTTGTAAGCAATCAGTGTCAGAGCTGGAAGGGATCGTAGGGATTACTCAGGTGAACCCTTCATCTTGTAGAGGAGAAACAGGACCACAGTTTAACAACATATGGCTTTAAGACAGCAGTGTGCAGAAGGTTGCTTCTTGTAGCACAAGAAAAAAAGTCCACTGGCCCGTTCTTATCTGAGCCTCCACCTTTGCATTCTGAGCAGTCTCCTCATATTCATATTTCTGCAGTGCAACAAAGTTATTACATACCTACTGCTTCCCATGGAGTCTGCTAGGCACTGAATGTGAGCAGTCTACACACGTGGCCCTAGACATGTTGCAAGTCAAATAGAAAAACAGGTAAATAAACAAGCAGCAGGGAAATGCATGTGATACTGGGGGAGCATAGAGGAAGCATGCTGCTTCCAGACTGGTACACTGGAGCTTCCAGGAGGAAATCTTATCACTGCATCAGCGCAGAAGATCTGAAGTTTGGGTTTGAATTAGTCATACAGATAGGACTGTTGGTAGAGAGGAGGCATTACTGACAGAGGGCTGGTGTCACATACAGAGGTCAGGTAGTCAAAGAAGCTGTGTTGCAGACCTAAAGAGGAATGGAGCACTGGACATGCCATGACACAGAGGAACCCTCAAAAGGAGTGTAAAAAAAGTCAGAAACAAAGTCAGACACATAGTTATGATTCCACTTCTTTCAAAAGTCCAGAAGAGGTCTCTGTCTTTTCACAGAGGAAGGACAGATTAGTGCTTGCCCAAGTAAAGGGTTTGGGATTTCTTCTTGGAGTCATGAAAATACTCTAAAGTGTTTTTTTTCCCCCTGCATTTTAGGGAAGGGTCTACAGGGTGTTCAGGGTCTCACTACTAGATCAGACTTGTAGTGATCCGCCTGTGTGCAGCCTCCCAAGAGCTGGGATTACAGGCAAACTTCACCACGCCCAGTCTCAATGGCCATCTCAGCACGCCCCAGAGGTGAGGCTGGCATGGTAGACCCGGGGATCGAACCCTCAGGCCTCTGCCCCTGCTTGCAGGCACTTTAATCAGCTGAGCTATTTGGCCAGCCCGAATATACACTCAGGTTCACTGTGATGATCAATGAAAAATTCTGTGAATATACTAAAACCATTGAACTATGCATTTAAAATGAGCATAAGAAGTAAAGCAAAATTAGAAGAGCAGAAGGAGTAGCAAGAAATAAATTCAGAGAGATACTACACTACTACTATTGAAAACTAACAGCTACAGAATACTACTGTATTATGTACACATTACGCATTTCCTTTTCATAACAGTCCTCCAAGGTATGCATGTAATTAGTGCCATTTTACAGATGTGAGAACTGAGGCCCAGAGACTTTAACTTGCTTAAAGTTACACAGCCACTAAATAGTAGAACTTGGATTTGAACCAAGTCAGTCTTGCAGAACTAATTATTTTGTTATACTACAAAAGTACAATCTGATTCTGTAGGTCTTTGGAAATCATGCAGAGGAGTTTCTGGGTTTTCTTCAGGACATTTTGAAGTGTTTCAATGTGAAGATCCACATGGCAAACAGTCAGTTGCATTCTTTCTTGATGCGGCCCAATGAATTTGGAGGAGGGACTGGCAGTATTAGTGAGGAATTGCTCTGAATATGAGGACCTAATGTAAGTATGGCAGTAGCCATGGGGATAACGACATGGGTGGATTTCAAAAATATTTAGGAAGATTCATTTGCAGAATTCAGTGATGGAGCAAATGTGAAGGACAGAGTGAAGTTTAGGTTGATTTTAGAATTTCCACATGTGCTGCTAAGATGCTGATGGTGCTGTCTTCTGAGATGGAAGAAAGAATGAATTAAAATTCTCACATGTTGAGTGAAGGTAGTTCTGAGACATTCAAATTTAAATGATGAGCAAAAAGCTAACATACAGACTTGAAAATCAACAGAAAAGATTGTGTTACATAGTTTGACATGTCTATCAGTGCCAGAACACTCGTCTAGCACATGCCAGGCCTGGGTTTCATCCCAAGAACCACAAAGAAAGTGAAGAAAAAGAAAAGAAAAACAAAAGATCATGCTACAAATACACATCTGGGAAGTTTCCATTCTAGACACAATGGTCAAAGCCTTGAGACTAGTCAGAATGCTCTTCAAAATGACAGAGCAGTTAGAAGGGAGTCTAGGACACAGTACCTAGAGTGTCACTATTTAAAGATTGTCAGACAGGAGGAGACCTGAGGAGGGGCAGCAGAGAGGCAGCACTAAGCAGAGCAGGGCGTGGTCTTGTAGGAAACACATGAAGATGGGCCTCAAGAACAAGGAAGTGTTGAATGTGTCAGACACATTTGCGAGCTAAGGACTGAAAAAAGTACATAGCCTTTCATAGTATAGAGTCTCTTGGTGAGTGCAGTCTCAGCCGAGTGTGAGAACAGAGAGACTTATAGTTTTTAAGTGATTCATAAAAGCTTGCCTTTTGTCTCATTTTCACAAAACCACTACCTGGGTTTTCTGCTTGAGTTTCTCTCTGCCTCAGCCAGTCTCTCAAGCCATTTTCTCCTTTTTTTTTTTAAAGCTCCCTTTCGTTTTAGGGCTTTGTTGATGATAACTAAATGCAAACAAGCAGAAGATAATTTTTTAAAAAATTCTGAGAGGTGATTTAAGGTTCCTAAAAATCTGATAACTTTCTCTTGGTTACTTGGTAGACCATTGTTTTCTAAAATATTTTCTGCAAGTATTATATGATAAAAGGTATCCATAATTAAGCAGGTTCCTTTACTACCTGACAGCGCAAAGCCTTTTAGTATGCTAATGTTCACCACAAATCTGTGGGTGCACTGAGTGTAGAGTTAATCTTCTACTGTTTCTCAAATGTACTGGACCATGGAACTGTTTTGCTAAGGAGCATTTGAAGGACTGGATTTCCACAGAAGACACTGAAAAAATTTATCTCTCTTTGCTGGGAAGACAGCTCAGTAGAATAAGCGCCTGTCTGGGAGGCTCAAAGTCCTGAGTTCAATCTCCAGTGCAAAAAAAAAAAAAAAAATTTGTGAGCCAAAATCTATCTCTCTTCATAGTTTCCACACACAATTTTCATGTGGTTCTGGAGATGTTCAGGCATCTTACTATTATTCTTCCACTCCTGTGGGTGAAGTTCATGCTCCTCACCCTTTTGAAAGTCAATATCCTCTTCTCTCACTGCTATCCAGGGATAGCCTGATATGGGGCTGCCTACAAGATTAAAAAGTAGAGGACAGGGGCCGGCAAGATGGTTCAGTGGTCTAAAGCGCCTGCTTAGGAGGGCTCAGGCGACTGAGGGGACTGCAGTTCGATCCCTGGCACCACACGCTACGCCAGCGCCACCACCAGGGCAGGCTGAGCCAGCCACAAAATGAATAAATAAAGAAACAAACAAACACAACAAGCAAACAAACAAATAAATAAATAATTTTAAAAAAAAAAGTAGAGGACAGATGTTCATCGAGGAAGACATTATAGATGCCCACTGGTTCGTGCATTTACTCATCAATCTATACATTCAGAGATTTCTTGAGGGCCTAGTATGTGCCAGATACCATACAAAGTACTGGTAATATGTCAGTGAATTTTAACAGCAGCACACCCACAGACATGCACACACTCAAGCACACACACATCCACGTGAGGTTACATTTATAATATGGATGATAGGCTATAAAGAAGGAGACAAAAACAGGATGATTTTCGACCTGAATGGATGAAGTCCTAAGTGACACAGTTAGCCAGAAGCAGAATAGCTGACTTGCCAGAAGTGGGTATAGGGAATCACACGAAATGAAGAACCCAGCTCAGAGCTTGGCACCACCAGCTCTTTTCTGTTTACGCTTTTTAAGAAATTTCTCAGAGGAATCGAGCAGATATTCTTATGTCTGCTTAGAAGACCAGCTGGATTTCTTCACATCTATTGCCTAGGTGAGAAGGTCCTGAGAGGCATAGAACATCTTGAAGGGCATCGGAGGGGCAGTTTCAGACCCTAATGTGCCATAAGTAGTGGTTTTCAAAATGCTGCCTTATCCAAGGCCCGTTTATTGCCTCCATTACGTAGAAAAGGAAACAGAGGCTCAGAGACTCGCTAGGCCAAGATTGCATAGCTGCTCAATGACAGGGCTAGGATTTGAATTCAAGTCTTTAGCAGGCAGAACACCCACAGATTGCCACATTATTGCTGATTTTTTCAATTCTCAGGCCCATGAGCATGTTTGAATTATTCTTGGGAGTGGGGAGGGGAGAGCAGAGAGGAGGAGGTTGGGGCAATCATTAACTCTCCTTAGGGGGAAAATGGTCCCTGTTAATGTTTTTGGATTGAATGAAAGAGTTTTCAGGGCAAGGGCCAAGTAGTGATTAGATCTTTTCCCTCCAAGTAATCCCCATTCAAGGCTGCCTAAATTGGAATCCTGAGGGGGAGGAACAGACCCTGCGGTCTCTCACTCCAAACTAGGCAGACTTTTTGAATTGGAGAATTTAGATGGAGCTTGTGTGAAGGTTTGCATTTTCAGCTTAAAGGCAGACGTGGTGAAGTTGAAGAAGGCTCAAAGGAGATGAGGAAAGGAGAGGGGAATGTAACTCCCAGCACAAAGGTCGCAGGCATTGGAATTACTGAGTTTGGGACCTGCCTGCCTCTCACATCACTTCCTGCCTTGTGCTTTGTTTCACAACCCTGAAATGCTCATAACATTTCATGTCCCTTCTCACCTTTCAGTGACATTTCTCACCATCATGCTGATGCATCATGCTGTCTACTTTCCTCAGAACACCTAATCCCTGCATAGCTCAGAATTTACTGAGCTCTCACACAGTATCGAGCACTATGCTAAATATTTTGATTGGGTGAGTTCATTTAATTCGCCTAGCTGCCCTCTGAAGCAGATACTGTTACCCTCCTTTTTACATATGAGTGAACTTCTGCAGATACTGTTACCCTCATTTTGCACATGAGTGAGCTGAAGTTCCGAGAAATGCGGCAGTATGCTCAAGTTCACACAGCTGGTGAGAAGAACCAGTAACTGAACCCAAATATTTTTGATTCCAGAGTTTGGCCTCCGAGTGTTCTGAAAAGCAGACCCCAAGATGGGATTTAACGTGCAAGGAGTTCACTAGGCGGAACACTTGTATGAAGGAAAATTGAGGAGAAAGCCAGAGCTGACTGGGGAAGCCATCAGCCTGAGATGTAAATATGCCGCTAGGTTGAAACCGGAAATGTAGAGGCTGGATGGAAACATCCTGGACTCTCATGGAGTCACAGGAATCTTTGGGGGCTGGGGAGATAGCTCAGTAGAATAAGCACTTGCGTGGCAAGCGCAAGGTCCTGAATTCAATCCCTAGTAATAAAAAATAAACAAACAAACAAATAACTTTGGACAAATCTGAGCCAGGATCCGTACCTGTCAGCAAAAGACCTGCCTTAGCATGCATGTTCTGCTTCAAGCCCTCAGCTAGAAACAGCCCCCTGGAAGTGGAGCTTTGTGCAAACAGGATGATGAATTTCAGAGCACAGCATCTGGGAGTCTCTCAGTGATGATCTCCATATTTCAGAGGTTCTCATCCAGGTAATTTGGTCTCTTCAGGAGACATGGGGCAACATTTGGAAACATTTTTTGGCTGTCAAGAGGAGGAAAGTGCTCCTAGCATGTAGTGAGTAGAGGCCAGGGATGCTGCTAAACATCCTGTGATATACAAAACAGCACTCTAGCAAGGAAAGGTCTGGTCCAAAATATCAAAAGTGCTGACATCTAGATACCCTACCATAGCTGGTGGCCTGCAACTTGTATGCTCACACTTGTTACAACTTCCACCTCTCTTCACATTGCCTTTCACTGAAACGTTTGTTTTCTTCACCTTTCCTATTTGTGCTTATTCCATTAGCTGCCCACCCTTCCATGGTAAAAGGCTCAACGACCCCTAGCAAATTGCATTAACATTGTATGTTGACTTGTTTGTCTTCCTGTATGGAGTATTAGAACCTGAAAGGCAGGACCTTGTCTTACATTCTCTTATATACACAGCATCTACCTTAGAATCTGGTACCTAGTAAATCTTTTTGAGCAAAGAAGCCTCTGAAGCAGTGTAGTCATAAATGTTATGTATATAACAGGCTATTGCATAGCTCATTTTCAGGAACCATCTGCCCTTGTGGCTCCCACAACTCTGAGCATAACCCTGCTCAGTAGAACAAATTCCCTATGGGCATTTGCTCTTGAAAGTCCCATAGCAGCTCACACTCAACATGTCAGTAATGGAATGCACGGTCCTCCTCAAATCTAATCTGCTTCCCATGGTCTCCTTGCTTGTAAATTGTCTCCTAACCTTTCCTGTCCTGGAAACTACCCACTTGGAAAGTCACATGATCTTCCTCATCCCCCAACATCTTTGAATCATGAACTCATAAAGATTTAAATGTTCCCAGTAGCTCTCAAATCTTGTTCCTTCTCTCTATTCCCACTGCCTTTGCCCTGACACTAGCGATCTTCACTTCTAGATGATTGTAAGAGTCTCTTACTTCATAACTCTGTTTCCAGTCTTGCCACACATTCCCTTCACATTTGTATTCTACACTGCTGGCAGAGCAACATTCCTAACCCAAATCCAGGGATATTATCTTCTTGCTTGCCGTCCTTCAAGGGCTTCTAGTGATCTTCAGGATAAAGTCCAACCTTCTTATCACGACACACATGACTTTCCTGACCTGGACCTTGCCTGGCTTTCCAACTTTGTTGCTAATCACTTACTAACACATACCTTTGACTCTAAATGTTTCTCAACTGGAGGCAGTCTCCCACCCAGATCTTCTGGCAACGTCTGGAAGCATTTTTGGTTGTCACACTTGGGGAAACATGAGGCACTCCTAGCATTTTGTCAATAGAACTCAGGGATATTTCTTCAAAGTCTCCTACAGTGCACAAGTTAGCATCCCATGGCAAAAGATTATCTGACTGAGACTTTTGGCTAGCTATATAGCTCCTTGGAATATCATTTAAGTTTTACCTCTCGGTGCTGAGAATGTCTTTCTCTTTTTTTCATCTACCTGGCTCCTGCTTGTCTTTCAAAGCTCCATTTAATTCTCACCTCTTCTGGGAAGTCTTCCCCATCTCCTGTGTAAATTGGATGTCCCTCTTGTATGCGCATTTGCCCCTCAGGCATTCCTCTCCCCTAGCACTTGTTAGAGCGCATTGTAATTATTTTATTATCTGCTTCCTACAGAGACTGAGCTCCCAGACAGCAGGGACCACAGTTACTCACCATTGTGTCTCCTTATTTGGCAATTGGCATGTGTTTCAGTAATTATTACATAAGTGAATAACCACAAAACCCACACAGATGACTGCTTGGATCCAAATGAGAGTAGACCTCCCTTATCATCACTCTTACCATTGTTCTTTCTTTATGGAGGTATAAAATATTTATTATAATATTGAGTAAATCAATTGACCAGAAGTTGATCTAGAAAACATTTATTCAGCAGTACTTTGTTGACTATCTACTATATTCCAGACACTGAACTAGGCACTGAGAACCAATAGTGAATAAGACAGACTTGGTCCCTACCTCAAAGAACTTACACACCTATAAAGTTCTACTCATTTGACTGAAATCTAGTTAGTGTAAGTAGATCACCTTGGTGATCTCACTTAAGTGTCTGGAAAGAAAATCTATTAGAAAGTTAGAAAACTGTCTTGTCTGGTTTGACTTGCTTGCAGTAAATTGACCAGCTTGCAAATCCTGGGTGTAACAGGCAAGTCCTTCCCCTGAGCAATACTGTGCAGCTAAATTCGTTCTATTTCTGGCCCTGACTCTTCAGCCATAGGAAAGACTCTGTCTGCAAGAAAGAGAGAAGATTACTGATCTGAATAAGCTACAAAATAAGTGGAGACCACCGACTTCTTTAATTAACTTGGTATAAAGCAAATGAAAGCTCATTACCCATCTTGTCAGTTGCCCCACATCTCCAGAGCTAGGACAGCCATTGAATAATGAACAGCTCAGTAGTGCAGAGTCAACATTTACAGAAACAGTTAACATTAACTGTGTGTCAAGTGAGGCTTAGGCCTGTTATCTCCTCCTTCTGAAGACTCTCTGAATCTCAATTACAACACTAAGCTATCCAAATAAAAAAGGTAAATCTCTACATTTTAAAAGTAGTCTAATCATATTTACTGAATTTTTCTGAGTAGTTTCAGTCTGAACACATTCTAGGAAAAGGATTTGTTGTGACCATCACTGGAAAAATGCCATGGGAAAGGTAAAGTGCTAAACTTCAATACAGAAGAGAATGGGAGACACAGTGTATTCCAGATGTCCTGAAAAGTTTCCCACTGAGATAGTGGTAGGACTTAATATCATCTTTGGGTAACAGAAGAAATCTTCCACTTCATTCATCAGTCACAGAGCAAATGTTTATTGAGCATCTACTATGCTCCAGGCTCTTGGGTGCTGTCCAGCAGTTGATTTGGGAAAGAAAGGGATAATAGATCTCAAGCTGATGGAGATTATATATATTCATGGGCCAATGTTTGGTTCTCAGAGGTAACTGGCTCTGCATATGTGTAAGAGTGCCTGCTCTGCTTTTGTTTAGCTCTTTGAGGAAGGCTTAGTATGTAGAGATGTTGGCTTCTTTGCAGATTCTGTGAGGCTGGCAGGGCCTCTACTGGATGGATGCAACTAGATTGATGAAATTGCTTTGACTCTTTGGTGCACTTAAGAGGTTTTCTCCAAACACCTACCTGGCCTTTCAGTACTTTAAGGCTGTAACTAGAACTATGCTGGTTCTTGAGTTCCATAATTAAGCTCTTCTGTTTGCATGTTCAGATCTTGAGGGTACCCCTTGGGCATTTGGAGAGCATTTAGCCTACTCAGCAGCCTCTGTAACAGAAGCCAGAGTGGCAGCAGGAGTGCATTCCATAAAAACAGCTCTCTTCCTAGAGCTCATAATTAGAATGTGTTAACTACATCCTCTTTGCATCTGGCACACAGCAATTCAAGGGTGACAGAGGCAGCATGGAAGTGGGACCCATAAAAATGTTCTGCTATGTGTAAAGGTAAGAAGTTGGTCTTTAGTCTCATTTGCCCACTAGAAATGAGAACTTTTTATGCCCGAGTATTAGACATCTATGGAAGCCACACTGTTGTCAGAGTGAGGCATTATATATAAAATACATGCCACAGTTCGTAATGTATCAAGACAACTCACAACATGACAGCTATCACCGTAATCATCCCTATCATCCTACTAGTACTTAGCTGTCTTACATAACATGAGAAAATACATTGCACTTAGTAATGAGGTCAGGTGTGCACTGTGGTTGTGTCACTAATTAGTCATGGGGTTTTTGGGAAGCCCACTTAATGTTCAAATTGTGATGACTCATACAATCATAACAAGGTGAGTCTTTAGTGGTAGGAGTTAAGGAGGAGGGAGGAAGTCGAAAGAATCATGAGTCGAGCACATTGACGCTAGGAAGGAAACTATTCTGTTGCTGAGCAGCACTGGATATTCAATTCCATTCTTCACCCTGCTCTGCATTCCAGGAGGCTGACCTATGTGGATTGTATATGCCTCCTGACTTCTGGCTGTGTTTGGCACCATTCGGAGACTGGAGAGTAGGAAGAGAGAGAAGTTGGGCTATTTATTCCCCAGGCTCTCTCTTGATGAGCTGAATATTGACAGTTGCTGTATCCTTCCGCTAAGGGCCACAAGTCTTCTAAAGCAATACTCTTCATGTAGTTCTCCATCCTTTCCTTCAAGCCTAGGGACATGGTGGCACTCTGCTATTACTATTTCTAAGGTACTACCCCATTTCACATGGGTTTCCTATACTCTACTACTGCTTTTGTATATAGCCCCTTTCTGAAATTACCATCAGATTGCTCAACTTGAATGTGAAATCTGGTCCCTGCCCAGATTTTGACTGCTAAATCTAAGTGAGTGCTGTGCTACATCTCCAGCCCCTAGCACAGGGCTTGGCATGAAGTAGGTGACAAATGAAGATTATATTAATAAATCAATTATTGAACTTTGATTAGGATAGCTGGTGATTAAAAGGACATGGGTCACTCAGGTAAAATCAAGGTCATAAGGAGTTCTAGGAGGGCCAAACTCATAGGTAGAGCAGGCCTAAGGCAATTGGGTAGGGTTTGAGAATAGGGTCCTTTAAAAGAAGGCTGGCAGAAAGTGGAAAAGGATAGTATCTGAGACCCTAGTTCATGTTGAGTTTGGGGAGGCTGAAATACAGACACTTAGAGCCCAGAAGAACAGCCTTTCAGAGTTCACTTTAATCACTGGGATTTAAACAGGAAAGAGTGTCCTGACTGGCCAACTTAAAGTCGGGTACCTATTGAGCAGGTATGAAAGAGTCTAATTCACTAAGCTAGCATAGTTAGGAATTTCCTAAGTATTTATTCATGTAAACTATTTCTTCAGCTCTTTGTTTTGGTTTTGACACTTAGTGGTCTTCAGAACAGGACTCAAGTTTCCAGCATCTTCCTTTCTTGGAAAATGAACGAAGTGGTCAAGAACTCTGTTTTTCAGTGTACAACAGTGAATGGTTAGACATAGAAATGCTTAGAACATGTGCATTAGAATCAGATGGACTATTATGAAAATCCTGACTTGACCAACTGGGACAATTCATAAGCTTCCTGAGCCTTTGTTTACTTGCCTAGAAATGAGGGAGGCAATAATGCTTTTACTATCATGTTGCTATGAGTATTACATGAGATGACTCATATAAAGTGTTTAGACCATTTTGTGGCTTACAGTAAACCCATTTTGATCTTCCATGAGTATTAGTATTCTGAATCTTTCTCATTCATAATGGACTAGTCCCTTGGAATCTAATCAGCCCTAGAACAGCACAAAACATTGTTTCTAATAGTGCAAAACTGAGAAGACCTTACAATCTGTGGCAACACCTTCACACTGCCACCACAGTCCTTCCATGTCTTGCTTCTATGCCAGGTTCTAGCACTGACTAAAGGAGAAGGGGTCTAGAACATGTGAGATGCCTTAGCTCTTCACCATGCTTCTGTAGCAGTGCACATCAGCTTGCATAGCCTTGTTTTGCCCAGTGGATAATGAACTAGATGAAGCAGGGCTAGGCACAATATGTCTCAGAAATGCTCTGTGAAAATCATTTCAAATAAGGTTTCATTTGTGCACATCCTTTGAGGACTTTAGCCTCTTCTAAAAGTCAGTTCAACACTTCATTCAGGACGTTAAGGAACCTGTTTTTCTCCTCTTGTTCAAGTTCCGATTCCTTCCGTTTTCAGACACCTGCCTCCTGTTCTGAACAAGTGTTGAAAAGCAAATATGGCAGAAATAAATACCATTCAAGCAGCGCCTACTCTATAGGGAGCCCTCAAAAGGAGAAGGCCCCTCTAAATTGGAGACCTGTTTAGTTTGCAATTAACAAAAGGTCAGGAGGCTTGGCATTGAATCCAAGTATCGCTGTGCTGTGTTAGCAAGAATTTTAAAGTTTGAAAGTTATTGCTGTGGATTTAGACTTTTTATGATGAGTTCCAGGAAGCCACTGGTTTCTAAGTGGTATGTGAACCACAGCAAGATATTCTGCTATCCTTTGACCCAAACTTAGTTCTTTTTGTGATGATATAACAAGGTCAATAGGTCATGGGATCTCCACTGGGTTACCTTGAAATGACAGCTTTTTGAGGATGTAACAGATTATTAATCAGGAGCCATATCAAGGAGCTACGGCTAGGGTGGAGTGAACTTTGAACCTTTGATTTAGGAGCTGGAAATTTACAGTTCTCTTTCTTCTACAGGGTCCTAAATTGGCTTGATATAACTCCAAGAGAAGCATGTGTTCAACTATTACTCTTTTCACTGCAGAACATTATGGGATATCATCCATTCCGAGACATTCCTAAGCATCTACTATATACCAGGCTCTAAATCAGGGTACTGGAGACACAAGACTGAAAACCATTCTGTCCTCAAGGTACTTAAAGTTGATTGGAGAACACAGATTTGAAAACAGAGAAATCCAGTGAGAAGATGGATTCTTGGAACCTATATATCATTGAACATGGGCAAGGCATAGAGAAGCCTGTGAGGAAGAAGTTACCCACTGTAGGCAAGGAAAGAATAAAGGCAGCTAAGACCTCATATTTCATTCATAGAAATAAAAATCATTTAAATAGGAAAAGTATTTTCTTTTTTTTAAGGACCGAAGTTCGAACTCACAACCTTGTGCCTTGTATTTGCCAGGCAGGCATTTGTGCCACGGAGAAAGAAGAGTATTTTCTTGAGAGTAATTAACACTTCTTTGGCCACATTATCAACCCTGCATTTATTTTAGCTCTTCCTTATTTACTTGTATATATTTATACTTTAAAAAATTATTTTGAAATCTTAATTATAAAATTGTACAACACAATTGAGTTTTCTTGTGAACCTGAAGTGTGTATGCTCTTCTTTCCCTCCCTTAATGTATATATTTGGGTGCTTAACAATAAGTATTTCTAAAAAAGACCCCCAAAACAATAAGTATTTTTATACTTCTGTTTTTGTCTTTTTGAGACAAGGTCTCTCTATGCAGCTCAGGCTAGCCTTGAGCTCACTTTGTAGGTCAGGCTGGTCTCGAACTCATAGCAATCCTCCTGCTTCAGTCTTCTGAGAGTTGGGATTACAGGTGTGCACCATTATGCCCAGCTCTATTCCACTTTTGTCCATCACAGACTGGAGACTATTTGGAAGGGGAATCTTTTTCTCATTATAAATTACCTGGTAAACTTTTAAAGCCTATTTCTTGAGGCACATGCTAAGAATTGAGAACTGACACCACTTTGGAATTGCAGAGCTCAGTTCAAGCTATCTTCCTTTCAGTACCAAACTGCCTTAGATCTCTAGTCACATCTCTGTGACTGGAGAGGGCAGCATCTCTGCTCCTTTTTTTATTTCTGAGGTACTGAAGATGTCCCGTGATGCAGGAAGAAAATCCAACTCTCATTCTTTTTCAAGTCATGTCTGCCTGTCTTGTCTGTGTGTCTGTCTGTCTATCTACACAAAGCCATATAACTAATTATAGCTTCTAAACTTGGTTTGACACACTCCTGAAGGACTCTAATGCATACATTACATCCTAGAACCCTTACTATGATGGGCTCCCACAGACCTTTATGGCTTAAGTGCTCTTTATTTGATTAGAAAAATTAAATTCTCATTTAAATATTCTTTTCCAACATTTCCCTCAAATAGTTTAATGCTAGCTTCTTTTTGAGCATGTGGTTTATAGCTGAATGATTATGAAAAATAGTTTCAGAAGTAGCATCACACTCATATTGAAGTCTGAGGGGGTTTCAAAGAGGACAATGCACCATAGCATCTTCTAGCACACTTCCTTTTCAAAAATTTTGAAATGATATTTAACTGACAAGGTAAACATGTATATATTCAAGGTGTCCTCTGTCATAGTTGCATATACATTATTTACTGGTTGTCACACTCCAATTAATGAATACATCCATCACCAGCCATAGTTACCATTGCATATGTATGCATGTGTACAGGGGACATTTAAAACCTGCTCTTATCAAATTTCAAGTAAATTGTGGTGTGTTATTAACTGCAGCCACCATCCTGTGTGTTAGATCACCAGAGAGTATTCATTGTATAGCTGAAAGTTCATTCTCGCGCTAGTTTCTCCCCATTCTCCCAATAGTCCTAGAAGGACTATTCTACATTGCTTCTCAGAGATTAACCATTTTAGTTTCCACACAAAAGTCAGATCAATCTGGGCATGGTGGCACACATCTCTAATCCCAGCACTGGGGAGGCTGAGGCAGGAAGATAATTGCGAGTTCTAGGGCAGCCTGAACTGCACAGTGAGACCATGTTTCAAAAGGCCAAAAAAATAAAAAAAAGTGTCATCATATAGCATTTGTCTTTTTTTAAATGTATTTAGTACAGAGTCTACAGAGTCTCATTACACAGATCAGACTCATAATGATCCTCCTGTCTACAGGCGCCCGCCACCACACCCAGTCTCAATTGCCATGTCAGCATGCCCTAGGGGCAAGGCTGCTAGGGCACACTGTGAACCAAACCTTGATAGAACTCCAGCATTTGTCTTTTTATGTTTGCTTTATTTCTGCAAGTTTATGTACTTTGTTGCCAATGGCAGGATTCCTTTATTTGTATAACTGAAAAGAAGTCACATATATCTACATATATATCACATTTTCTTTATCCCTTCAAACACTGATGGACATGAAGTTGTTTCTCTATCTTGGCCCTTGTGGAGAGTAGTGCAGACTGAAAAAGGAGGTGCAGATGTCCCTTTGAGATACTGACTTCACATTAGGATACTTCTAAATTCTCCGATTAATGAGCATTTGTGATTCAGGTTTACAAACGAATGCAAGCTAATTAAATTTGACATTAGTTTAATAATAACTTTATTGAAACTAAAAGGGTCATCTAAAGGAAAACGAAGTTGCTCTGCACTAGGCAAGAAAGTCAGTGTATATTCTTTGTAAATTAATTTTTTTGTCATTTTTTTTCTGAATACCTAGTCTTGCTGTG
>PVKN010013995.1:0-19520 GCA_004027915.1 Capromys pilorides | reverse complement strand
GCCAGAAAATTCCAGAAAGTGTCATCTCCCATGTTATTGAGGTTTCTTTCATGATCTTCACATTGACAAGCATAGTTAACATGGCAGTGAGAGCTCAACCACCATAGAAGGAGAGAATAATTTCTCACTAGCTGTTGCGGACTCCTCAGCTTCCCATTGCCGGAACCAACTGCTCAACACCTACACCACACACCATCCATGACAGATGATTTACTTGGGTGATGCAGTCCACAGCCAATTGGCTGCAAGCCATGGGGAAGGGTGTGCTGAGCAAATGGGCTCAGTGCGTGGGGGCGAGGAAGCAGAGCAGAGGGGCAGCCCTGGAGAGGAGGGGCAAGAACCAGCTGTCTCTCGCAAGGCCACGCCTCCATGTCCCCCAGACTCACCGAGAAGGGTGCTCTCCTACGCCCCTGGACCGTGCCCAAGCCAAGCAATTTTACAACTGAGTTCAACCGTCATGCACATGAGTAGTGATGCACAACAAGGATGAATCTCTACAACAAAATGTTTAGCAAAAGAAAAAATGATACAAACAGGATATTGTTTCCATTTGGGTAAGATTCATTCCATTTGGGTAAGATTCGGGTAAGCAAACTTAAGCTAGAGCATGTTCCGTTAAGTATGTCAGTAGCTACCAAGGTCTAATAGCTGACCACAAAGAGAGCGGGCCGCGTGGTCACCCTAACACCGTGTGATGGCTTTGCAAGATCTCGGCCACCGCTGGGAGAGACAGCAGCGCAGGGTGGCACTGCAGCGCTTCACACGCCTGTGCACCAATCTGTAAGTACCTCAAGACAATGCTGAATTAAACCAGTAAGCCTGGCCGGTACGATAAGATCCTGTTGGTGGAAATTAGGCATTGGAAGAGAAGGTGAGCAAATTAAATTATTTGAAAGTAACTATATTTTAAAAATGTTTCTTTTATCTTTTTAACTTTTTTTTTTTTTTAGACAGGGTCTCTGTGTAGCTCAGAGTGCCTTTAAACTCATTATGGTACCCAGGCTGGCCTTGAACTCACAGCCCTGCTCCTGCCTCAGCCTCCTGAGTGCTGGTATTACAGGCCTGCGCCATCACACCTGGCTTGAAAATGTTTCTTTTTTGTTGTTGTTGTTGTTATTTTGTTTTCTTGTGGGGCCGGGGTTTGAACTAACGACCTTGTACTTGCCAGGCAGGCACTTGCGCCTTTTAAGCTATCTCTCCAGCCCCTTGAAAATGTTTCTTAGTGAGATTAGAAAAAGAAAAATAAGAAGTACTATAATTGTTGTGAGACTAAATGCCCTCCCTCCCACAGTCTGAGGGGTAAAAGCAACATGTATCCTAATTATTCAAAGTATTCAGAGGCACCTCCACATCTGTGGTGTAACTTTGAGTTTTCCCTCAGGATAAGAAAACAATTCAATGCGATGGTTTCTTACTCGTGGGGCTTTTCTGAAACAGAGGGTGTCAAAAGTCGCTGGCTCCGGAGGCCTTACTGAACTTGGGGTACGGACGCTTTGCTGCCCACCCCACTTGGCTCGAGAACACTTGGTCCGCCTCCCTGTCAGGTGCCCACACAGGGGCCACCGTCTTCCGCAGCGCACTGACCCTGCCACTGCTAGGAGATCCACTGAGTGCCACATTCTCAGCATGGTGGCTTTTGAGCAGAGGACAAATTAGTCTATGCCACGAGCTGAAACCTTCTAAACAGTCTCATGGAATAATGTCTGGGGACTGTCTTAGTTACTGTCAGGTTGCTGAGACCCAACACCCGTGATTTCCAAGGCAGGGCGGCGTGACCAAGGGCCGTGACAAGGGGAAGAGCTCAGGGCACGGCAAGCGGGGGCAGTAGAGCTCAGAGAAAGAGGGAGGATGCTAGTTTTGTGTCTAGCTGTCCCTCCAAGACCTCGGGCAGGCCTGGGGGTGAGTTCCAGGGTTTGCACTTGACCCGTGGTCCGACGCTGGATTATGAGCGCTACCCACGCCCTGAGTACAACAGATGAGCGGGAGAGGGAGGGCCTCGCTCCTGGGGCTCCCGCTGCTTGGGCTATTTTCCACCTCCGGGAACAGCTGCGCTCTGCCGTGAGCCACTCTGCGTTGGAGGTAGCTGAGCACAGCTGGGTGAAACCTCCACAAACTGTGAGCGAAATAAACCTTTCCTTCCTTCATTCCATGTGCCAGATAGTTGGTGCCAGCAAGAAGGGAAACATAACTGAGAAGGAGGATGCGCAGTACTTCCAGGCCACGCCCACACCCACCCCTCTTCCCAGCAGGCTTCACCTCCCCACATCACCTCCCCTCCCCCCCAGTCGTAAACCCATCATTTGGCTGATCCAGTATCAAACACAGCTGACCCAGTCACCGCCCAGAAGCCACACCTGTGGGCCTTGGGGGCTCTGGAGCAGCATCTGTACCATAAACTGGGGCTTAAGCTTGGGAATCCTGGGAATTACTTGTAAATCATTATTGATAGCTAGGGATGCTCCATTTCTTAAAAAGTATACATATATATTTAAAGCATATATATATAAAATATATATTTAGTATACATATTTAAAGTATATATATATTTAAAATATATATTTAAAGTATATATGTATATCTAAAAAATAAAAAATAGTAAAACATTAGAAATGATACCTACGGGGCTGGTGAGATAGTTCAGCAGTCTAAAGCTCCTGCTTAGGCAAGTTTAGGCAAGCGCAGGGACCTGCACCAGCCAGCCCCACCCCCAGGGCAGACTGAGCCAGTCACAAAAAAAAAAAAACAAAGAAATGATAACAAATCCTTACCAATTATAACAGGCACAAAAGTACAAAAGCATCAGGCATGCCACCTTAGGACAGAAGAAACTAGTAGAACTTGCATAGTTTAATAGTTCACATTACACTTGGACATGCATAACTTGTTTTGATCCTTTGAACAGCTCTAAAGCTGGTAATTTTATTACTGTTTTAATATAAAGAAACCACACACTGATGTAGGGGAAGTAATGTGTCACTCTCAACCTGCTAACTGTCAAATATGCTGAGTTTGTGCTCTCCAAGATCAAAGAAAAAATTTGAAGGAGCAACAGAGGTTAGTGCCAAATTTTCTACTTACTTTCTTAAGGGATACCGTCCTTGAGAAGCTTGAACAAATTAGGTAGGATGGATATGGCCCAGAGGAGGCTTGAATTAAGGGAGGTTTCAGACCTACCTTCAAGTCTAGAGGGCAAATGGAAACTTCAGGCTAAGCAATGGTGGAGAGGCTTTCATGACGGATGCATTGCAGATCTTATCCTTAGAATCCAAAGGGCAAGGATGGGAAATCTCAGGCTCAGTAGCAGTAGACATAACCTACAGTGTCCTAAGGGCCAGAGGTATCTGGTTTTCTTGTGGATAGCATTTATATTTTGAACATGGGTAAGAATTATCTCCTAATGCAAAGAAAGTCTAAACATAAAGTAGTTCTGATCATTTTTCCTCTCTCTTACCATAATTGTGAAAGAGTATAATCAATATTTCATTTTGCCTCTATTAGGTAGGCAGGTTATGCACAGGTACAGAAAAATATTAAGCAGCTCTTTCTCAATTTGTGAGAGTTGAGCAATTTTTAGTGCTTAACAATACATTCTAAAGAAATTTAAAGGGCAGGCAATATAGCTCAGCGGACTAAGTGCTTGCTTAGGCAAGCTCAGGGGCCAGGGGCCAATCGCTGGCACTGCATGCCATGTCGGCCCCACCCTCAGGTGCACTGAGCCAGTGCTGAAATCCAGGCATGGAGGCCCTCACCTGTAATCCCAGCACTAGGGTGGCAGAAATAAGGAGGATCACTATGAGTCTGAGCTGCATAGTGAGACCCTGCACAAAAGCAAGCAAGCAAGCAAGCCTAAAGGAAGTTGATATCGAGTTTCCCATGAAACATAAGAGGAAGGGGCTCGGGAGATAGCTCTGTAGCATAAGTGCTTGCCTGGAAAGTGCAAGATCATGAGTTCAAACCCCAGTTCCACCAAAAAAAAAAGAAGAAACATAAGAGGAAAACAGGCATCCTTTTCCATGGCCACTTGGTTCTGGGTGCCCTAAGACGTCCCCTAGGGGACCTGCTCCCCAGCAGTGGCTGCCACCTGGAGAGTGCCAGGAGACAGGCTGGGTAGGACCAGCATCTTTACCGACCAGCTCACACCCCTACTTCTCCAGGAACTCACACCCCTGACTCTAGCACAAGCTGCAGCCGATTCCAGCTGTAACAGTCACGCTTAAAGAAGGGAACATCACTAGCAAAATTAAACCAAGAATGGAGACCCGAATCACTGCTTTCCAATCCTTTGAGAATGAGGCGAAACAGTCCAAAGGGTAAATTGGAAATGACAGGGGCAGTTTAAAGCCTGCCATAGAAATCACCTCTAGAGACAGGCAGAGGCCGAAGCTGGCCCTGCGGGAGGTCCCCAGGACAGGCGCACGCTCTACCTACTCACCTAAGCAATCTTCCTTGGCAACAGACTGACGAAGCTCACAGGTCTAAGCCTGTACCTAGAGACCACAATTTACACAGTAGCAGAAGGACTTTCCTCTCTCATACACATAAATGACGAGAACAGAGACCAGGAAATAGCTCTTCATGGTCTCACCCTGAAGTCGATTCTTTTCACAGGGTGGCAGGGTCAGTTTCCCTCACCAAGGAGACCGTTGCCTAGAACACTAAGCGGGAACGCAGGCAACATTCTGCTGTCTCATCTGACCCAGAGACACGGTCCTTGTTCCTCGTGTAAGATGACTTTCCTAGCTTCAATGGTAGCAAATGCTCATTTGTTGTGGGCTCGATTTGAGGGTTCTTAGTTGTTGGATAGGAGGGAAAGGTTGAGATAGTAGGGGTTCCCTCCTCTCTAAATCAGCAGAAACATGCCTCTGAAGAAGGAAGTACAAAGTGAGAGGAAAAGATCAGAGATCGGGTAGAGAAAGGAGGGTGTTTCTCCTCACACAGTGAGTCAGTCACTGGGACAGTGGCCAAGAGCCCACACCTGGAGCCTAGAAAGCCTCCCAAGGGCTAAGATTGTCTCCTCACCAGCAGAAGACAAACCAGAGGGGAAACTGAGGCAGAACAGGCTCAGCATTCCCCTCCAGCGTGTGGGGGATCAGGCCAGACTGTCCCGGAGAGACCTGGCCTCTCCAAGAACAGCCGCTGGCCTGTGGTCTTTTAACCGGCAGTAGGAGTCCTGTGAGTCCTCTGAGAGGACTGTCCTGTGTGAATGAAGGCACCGAAAAAAGCAGATGAAATACTACGCCTTCAGAAGACAGAGGTGAGAGAGAGCAGCAGCGTTCTCTGTGGGCCCCAAGAGCCCCTCGGCTCCCCTCCTTCCCATGGGTCTACCTGGATGAGCTATGTGCTTCTTTTTTTGTGATGAGACTTCCACCCAGAAGCCCTGCTAAACTGCTCAGGGTTGAGTTAGATGCCCTCCCCTAAGACACAAATTGTGATAATATTACAGCATGTATCCCTCGGTGTGTAGGGGCTGCCACAACGACGTACCACCAACGGGGGGCTTATGAACAGCCGAAACCCATTGCTTGCAGTCATGCAGGCCAGGAAGTCCAAGATCAAGGCTCAGGCAGGCATGGTGTCTCGTGAAGGCTGCTTCCACAGGGACAGCTGTAGCCTCACTTCGCAGGGGCAAGGGAGCACTTCAGAGTCCCTTTTAGAAGGGCTCTTCCCCTGTTGGGGGGCTCTACGGCCAGTCACCTCCTGAAGTTCCCATTTCCCCAATACTCCCGCCAAGGGGGATTAGGGTTCGTCTTAACCCTCAGGCGTCTGTGCATTGCTGTGGCTTAGTTCTCGGGCTCCTGCCCTGAGCAGTGAGCTGCTGAGGACCCGCGTCTTATTGTTCACTGACAAGTCCTCAAACTTACACAGTATCTGTCTTTATTCGACAGTCATCGAATACTTGCAAAGAGGAAAAAAGAATATGACTCCCCTGAGTTAAAGTGGAAGGAAGTTCTGACTGGTGACCCAATGCCAACAAAAAGCCAGCAAACAGGGCTAGAGACAGACAAGGAGCCATGCCAGGAGCAAAGGTCCCCCGGCGTGGTATCTGTGTACTGAACGCTGCCGTGCCCAACTGTCTCCTTGCTGCCAAGCGCAGACTCTGCACTATCTGATCAAAGAGCATTTCATGTGCCACACACCTGTGCTGCTGGCCAATGACCGCTCTGCTCAGCTAGCTGAGCCACTCAGCTAGCAGAACGCAGCACGTTGCAGTTGCTCAAAACTGCCCCTAAGGAGCTGGGGATATAGCTCAGTAGAATAAGTGCTTGCCTGGCAAGCACAAGGACCTGAGTTCAATCCCTGGTTCTGAAAAAAAAAAAAAAAACTGCCCCTAAAATCTTCAGCTCCTCTATCCCCTGAACTGACCACTACTTTATTTCCAAATCCTTGACTTTGGACTCTCCACTCTTGATCGCCTTTTTCCTCATAATCTATCACCTGTCTTCCCTCGTCAGCCTTCACCAGCTACCTTCAGCCCCTTGTACCTCAAATGCACAAGAAAAATGACATCCCCTGTAATTGTTCACACACTGCGGTCAGCTAAGTGGCTCGGCAGGAAGTCAGGGCCCTCGCCTGGTAAACATCCTCATGCTGGGCAAGAGGAGGGCAGGGAGATGCCTGAGCCCGCGGCAGCCCTGGGGGGCTCAGGATGGCCTGCTTACAAGGGAGGCAAAGAGGCTCCTCGCCTCTCTTCTTGCTCCTGCTGTCTTCTACCACCTTGGCCTGTTGCCCCTGTGCCATGCCACCCTGCCTTGGAGCCAGCTGACTGCCACGAACTGTGTGCTAAACAAACCTCTCATTCTTTAATTTCAGTGTTGAGTATTTTGTCTCAGCAACAAGAGAAAAGCAATTAGATCCCCACCTAGAGGCTTGTAAACAATCCATGCTGCAATGCAGGTGTTGCCCCCAGGAGCCTCTAGTACCCAGTGACATCCCCCTCTAGTACCCAGTGACAGCTTTCCTCAAGGGCCTGTTGTGCTGGTTTGCTTGGTCTTTGTTTGGGTCCTGGGGGATATTTGTTTCTTTTTGGTTTGGGAGAGTTTTGTAGCAGTGGGGATTGAACCCAAGGCCGGCCTCTACCCTGAGCTAAATCCCCAACACTATCCCGCCCCCTGCAGGTAGTTGCCAAATTACCCAGGCTGAGTGCAGATTTGTGATCCTTCGGCATCAGCATCAGAATACTGGGGCTGTAGGAAGGCACCCCGTTCCCAGCTTCCAAGTCCCCTCTTTTAAGTCACACAGCCTCGCCCTTCACACAGCTGTGTTGTTTTTTGCCTAGGCCTTGGAAACCTTCATCTTAAGTTTCCAGCATTCTCCCCCTCCTGTAACAGCTGCCTCTGTTTCCACTTCTCAGTGAAATAGTTTCTCTTCCATCCAGTTATCCTAATGTCATCTTTCTCTAATCTTTTTAGAATTTTTATTCAATTTGATATACAAGGTCACGCTACTCAGCTATCTCCCCAGCCCACCTTCCTCTAATCTTGACTCAGCCAAGTTTTACCCTCTCCCTGGAGAGTTCCTTTGGCTTCCTGGGTCACTGGGATGCCTATTTGTTAGCCAGTAGTGCAAAATGGCAGCTCTGTGGGGGTGAATGTTCACATCGGAAGGATCTATTTATTCTGGAGGGTATTGCTCAGGGTTCTGGGCTCCAGACTTAGAACTGCATTGCTCCCTGTGTGACTTTGGTTGTTAATATGTCTAAACCTTAGTATTTTATGTATAAAATGGTTAGGTAGGGTTGGGGAGATAGTTTGGCCAGGAGGGCCTGCCTGGCAAGTGCAAGTTCCCAATGTCAAACGCTGGTACCGCATGCTGTTTGGCTTGAACCAGGCGTGGTGGCGCATGCCTATAATTCCAGCATGGAGGGAGGCT
This sequence comes from Capromys pilorides, assembly GCA_004027915.1. Lineage (NCBI taxonomy): Eukaryota > Metazoa > Chordata > Mammalia > Rodentia > Capromyidae > Capromys > Capromys pilorides. Next base: position 11,651 of record PVKN010013995.1, on the reverse strand, counting down.
GAGATGGGGATCACTGAGTCTGAACTCTGTAGCAAGACCCTGTATCAAAGAAAAAAAAAAAGCTAAAAAAAAAATGGGTAGGTAATAGAACCTACTTTATAAGGCCCTTTGTTTTAAAAATTAAATCAATTAATGTAAAGTGTTTACTTGGAATATAAGTAAATCAGATATTACTGTTCCTCTCACTACATAATCTCCAAACTTTCTGCAATAGCCACCAAGCAGCCTGCCTGTGTCCAGGCCCTCGGCCTCCCATTCGCTAACCCCACACTTCTGCACAGCCTTTAGCAATGGAAGGGCGTTTGCCACAAAGCAGTCAGTCAGTGCCACAACCAGCAGCACAGGTCTTCAAGTTCCTGGGGTAAGGACGGCAAGAGAACGGAAGAATAAAGAGACAGAAAGCTAAGGTCGCGTGGAGCCCTCCCTCTGCTTGGGAAGAAAAGGAGCTCCTCAACCAAGGTAGGGTGTTTGTTTATGCATTCGACAGGTTGCTGTCCTGTAACTCAGCTTTGCCTAACAGCCAGTTGCTTGGATTGTCGGGAGCGGGGTTGTTCGTGGACACGCCTTGCTTTGATCAATTTCCATCTTCAGCTATGCAGTTAATATGTGCTGAATGGATAAACGGGTGAGTGAATGAACTCCTACCCTGATCCAGTTTGCAGTCTGACTGTGACGTCACTGATACAGGAGCGTCACTGGACACTGGGGCAACGTCAAGTAGCACTGCTGAATAGTAGAGACCCTGTGGTCAAGACCATGATCCAAGTGCTATCTGGCTGGGGTTAGGTTTCTAACAGGCCTAAGAGACTAGAAGACAATTTACACGAATGAGTCCCAAGAGAACAAACACGTCACACAGTTGTTCTCTTAGCGATGCCTCTGATCATTTATACTGGCATTTACATTGCCGTAATGGTTTCACTAGGAGAAGAGTGAATTGAATTAGTTGGAAAGAACTAGGAATGATGGAATAAAGAAAGGATTTATTTATACATGCTAAGTTCAAAAATCTTTTAGATATTTATAGATCCACACAGTTGTAAGAAATGATGAGTCATGCTCTTTCTTCAGCTGGTTTCCTCCAACGATAACGTCTTCAAAACTGCAGTAAGATGTCACAGTCCACTTACACCCCCTCCTACTGCCTAAGAATATTTAGGGTCTGTGCAGTTGCAACACACGTACAGACTTGTCTGGCTGTCATCACAGTGAGGAACAGAAGAGTAGGCGGCAGCGCAGAAAGGGACTGACCAGATGCCCTGCGGGCCCTCAGCCCATCCTGCCGGATCGCAGGCCCCTGTTCCTTCCCTGTCCTTCCCCACTCCCATCATCATCACAGGGGGCAGGGTCGCACCACCAGCCACCTCCTACCGGGGCTCTGAAGAGAATCCACAAGGGTCGCGGTGTTCAGCAGGTCCTGCTGGAGCTGTTGTGTTCCAATGGCAAGACCCAACCACGGGGCTAAGGGACAGTCCCGTCAGGGTGGAGTAGTGTTCTTAACCACTATTCCCCAGTGGACACTCCTTCAGACCACCTAGGGCTGCACTTACAACAGAACTTATCACCCAAATATCAACGGCAACGGCGGCACTTGTCTTCATATCCTACGCCCACAGCGGTCTCCAGCGCAATTTCTTAAGTACTCCTGTCCATCTGTGTTCTCTGTTGTGTGGTTCCAACCCAGATGATCCTTTAGGGCCTTTAGCAATCCGAGATTGCTCAGATCTACAAAACAGAGGAAAGCACAACAGAAAAGCCTGGGAATGGACTCAGAGGTATGCAATGTAGTTCAATAAATTATTGGAAAATCTCTACAAATAAAGTTGGGGGATTCTGCAAGTCCTTGCCACTTCCACCTGACTGTCCTCTGCGAGCCCTCGCCTCACCCCGCTGGGTGCGCTGACCTGACGCAGCCATGCTGCATGCCGTACGGACTTGGAAACAGCAGACCAGAGATACTGTACTTTGCGCCCACGTTGCGTCCCAGCAGAGTAGCGTGTGTGGCAAGCCGGGTCCTCAGGCAGAACCTGGGGGAGAGACCGAACACTTTCCTCACTGACTTAAATTTAGGTAACAGCAAGGTGTGAGGTGCAGTGGTTACACGTGTGCGCTTGGACGGGGGAAAGCTCCGCTGACCTGGAGAAGTTTATAAGCGAAATCCACTTAAACTCAGAACAGTTATGAAAAGCAGGGGAAGAACGTGAAGCTGTTTCTGAATTCTTTTTTTTTTTTTTGTGCTTGCACTTGCCAGGCAGGCACTTGTGCCACGAAGCTATCTTCCCAGCCCCTCTGAATTCATTTCATTCTGAAGGACTTGCAATGCAGGTGACAGTGATGGCCAGCCAGATTAAAATCTATCCACATCCCATATTTTAGGGTCTAAGTTTCATTGGCCAACATTTAAACGGACAGGAGCTATTTGTACATAAAGTGTAATGAGCTTCGTTCCCAATTCTTTTACATCTCTGTGCCGTCAACCTTTGCCCTTTCGGCTTTTTTCTCTCCATGTTCTTTTGTGTGCATGTGGTTTTTGTAGTTAATACATAGCTAATAGCTCTTACTTCACTTGTTTTTAGCTGCTTGGGTCTATTTGGGTGTAAGGGTGAAAATTCATTTGATGGAAATACTTGTGCAGATTTAAAGACCCAAGCTCCTGCAACGCTTGCACGCTCACGGGTGATTAATCTGGGGAAACACTGATTACATTAGTGGTCATTACATTCAAAAATAAAAGAACCAAGTAGTTGCCCCCCCACAAGGAGTCACCCCAGTACCCACACTGCAGTGACCACACCTGCTCCCCGGCGACCCCCAGCTTGGTTCCTGGAAACTGCTAGTCTGTTCTCCGTTTTTATTTTGTCACTGAACAGGGGCAGGGGAAGCCCAAAGGAGAGATGAACATTGCAGATTCCCTGGCTTCCAGCACAGAAAGTTAATTTTCTTTTCTTGAGACAGTCTTGCAATGTAGTTCAGGCTGACCTTGAATTCACTGTGTCGCCCAGGCTGCCCTTGAACACAGTGATCCTCCTGCCTCAGCCTCCTCCTGAGTGCTGGGATTACCAGTGTACACTATCTTGTTGGGCCTGAAAATCAATTTTCAGGATGCATCAGTGTGGAGCATAAGGAAGCTTATTAGACAGAATCTAAAAGATACACAGGGGCATGCCAAATCACTCAGTGGATTAAAGCGCCTGCAAGCAGGTGCAGGGGCTGGGGGTTCAACCTCCCAGAAAGCGCTGAGACAGCAGTTGAGACTGGGCATGGTGGCACCTGCCTGTAATCCCAGCTCTTGGGAGGCTGTAAACAGGCGGATCACTAGTAGTGAGACCGTGAATACCCTGTAAACCCTCCCCCCATAAAATACAATACAATAAAATAAAGGGGCGGGGCCGGCGAGATAGTTCAGTGGTCTAAAGCGCCTGCTTAGGAAAGCTCAGGCAACTGCAGGGACTGAGGTTCGATCCCCGGCACCACATGCTGCACCAGCCCCACCACCAGGGCAGGCTGGGCCAGCCACAAAATAAATAAATGAAAGAAACAAACAAACACAACAAGTAAAATAAAGGGGCTGGGGAGATAGCTCCACGGAACAAGTGCCTGCCTGGCAAGTGCAAGGTCATGAGTTTGAACCCCAGTCCCGCAAAAAAATAAACAAAAAATTAAAATTAAAATTAAATAAAATAAAAATAAAAACAGAATAAAGTGAGAGGGAACCACGCTGCGGCCATAAATGCTGTGTTGTTGTATCTAGGGATAGTGACATGGGAAGAAAGCACTCAGTTTACAAGTGGAAGGCAGCGTCCTTTCTACAGGCAAAAGGGCCATTTTGCAGGTGAAAAAGCCCTTCCTACAAGTCAAAAGCTGGGGCCCATGTTTACTGTGTCTTTAGGACCCTTAGGATTTTGAGGCACATGAAACTATTGAAAGGCAAACAGACCGGAGTAATTTTGTGTCCTGATGCTTCAGTTTTTCTTCAATTTATAAAATTGTGATTTTTTCTCCTTTCTACCAACTTTAATTTCTTCTACCCTACTTCAATTTAAAGATTGAGGTATGTAAATGAATCATAACTTTTTTTTTCACTCAGCATTTTTCTCTTGAGAGAAACTACTATTACATCAGGCATTCCTTTTCCTTGCTGAGTAGTATTCTGCTGCTTAAATAAATGTGCACAGTTTCTTCATTCCTTCAAGGACATTTTTTTAAAAGTCACTATGGTCCCAGTCCCACCCCCGGGGTACACTGAGTGGTGACTGAGACTGGGCGTAATGGCAGACACCTGTAATCCCATGCTCGGGAGGATGTAAACAGGAAAATCACTATGAGTCTGATCTGTGTAGTGAGCCCTGTAAATGCTGTACTAAATACAAAAAAAAAAAAAAAAGCCCCTATAAGCGTTTGGGTAGAGGCCTCATGTGCACATAAATCTTCGCTTCCATGGATTAAATGCCCTGGAGTACATTCAGAGAGTTGTACCATGTATAGTCAGCTTACCTGTTGCTGGCGCAAGGCAGCCTACAAGTGCAATTTAAAGGTGGAGAGGCTTAATTTGGTCGATGATTATGGAGGGTTCTGACCATGCTCTCTGCCACGTGCCGCTCTGCCTTGGAGCCACCTGAGTATGGACTGAAACCTCCACTAACGGGTGAACTAGATAAGCCTTTCCTTCCTTCAGTTTGGGTGCTGAGTGTTTGTTCTAGCAACGAGAGAAGAGCATCGGAGACATACAGTTTGTAAACATTTCCTACTTCAGCGTTATGAACATTTCTCCTGTTAGCTGACTAAAAAGGCTGCACCATGTGAACCCAGGAGGCCTGAAGGTGAACCTGAAGCCACCAAGTGTCTCTACTGTCACGGTGCCGGTGACCCAGCGAAGAGCAGGACTACTGCCGGCGAGGGCCATTACTGGTATAAGCCTGCCATGGACCAAGGCTGGACGAGGCTCTGAAGACAGAGAGCTGAGAAGGCCCCTCCGCTTCCAGAAGCCGGCTCTGCTGGAGGAGACAGCTGCACGGCACAGTAGCAAGCGGACATGCCAGGCGCCAAGACAGAGCCCTGCCAGGATGCAGCTCTCGCCAGAGAGGGAGTCCAGCGCAGGCACCTGGAAGAGCCTTCCTGAAAACTTCTCAAGTGTGGTGCAAGTGAACGCCTTTGCCGTAATTGACAGGTCCCTTTCTTATACTGCGACACGTTCTCCCGCCTCCCAGAGTTCAGGCTGCCTGCACTACGACTGTTCAGCAGGTAGTCAGGCCTGAGCGAGTCTGAGGTATCCCAAACAGCTGGCCTTTCAGGTAAGAAGCGAAGGCTTCCATGTGTAGTCCGTTCATAGTCACTTGTTAGGCCTCCAAGCACGATGACATTTCAAGGTTCTGCTGTACTATAAATCACACCTGCGCTCCTGCACAGCTGCCTGTGTGTCGTGACCAGAAGTGGGGAGCCAGCTCCTTGTTGCACCCCAACCCAGCCTCTAGGATAGGCACTAAGAAGGGCCTAAATGGGGAGGAGGAACAGTTTTAGATTATTCTTTTGGTGCCATTTCACAACACTTAGCACTTAGTTTTATGACAGTTCCCAAATGCTGCTTCGTCCCTGTGTTATCTCGGCACTTTTGCTATAAGTGGAGACTACCGTGTAAGGTGAGAACATCTGTGCCACGTGATATTGTGGCTTAAATTAAACAAGAACGGTAAATCTTTGAACTGATGACGTACATGATGACGCACTCAATAAATCCTGGCTATTATTGGGATGCTAAATCTATTTGTATCATGCTCAAGTCCACCTTTCACCCATTCTAAGACCAGGGCTAAAGTTACATAATAGCAAGTAGGGAAAACCGAAAGGATAGTTGTGACTTACCCGGTTTTATCTAACAAAAGAAAGCTGCAGAGACACTCTCATATTCTCAAGGCTGAAAAATACTCTTATCTTCACATGGGAAAGTTCCCAGTGCTAGCGAAGGTGCTATCCATGATCCCTTGGACAAGAGGGGTGAAAGGAAGCTGGCGCAAACCAATGAATGCTGGGAAGAGTCACTTGGAATTTTTAAGCATCGTTGATGCATCCCTCCCATGTAATACAGTAGTGCAGGCCAAAAGACTGCTGACCACATGCAACAATGGATTCCAAAAGGTTAGAAGCATCACTTAATTTTGGTGATAGCTTATATTTTTGGTGTTCTGAGGCAGGACCTTGCTAGATAGTCCCGATTATTTATGAACCCCCTATGTGGCCCCAGGCTGACCTTGCGCTTTTGATCCTCCTGCCTTGGACTCTGCAGAGCTGGGACTATAGCTACACACCACAAATTTTCAATGTAATATTGCACCTGTATAATAGCATAAGCTGAGTTCAAAGCCAGGCTGGGCTACAGAGCAAGTTTAAGACCAGCCTGAACTACACAGAGAGACACTTGGAGTGGATTGGCACTGGCGATTAATGTTTAACACCCAGCTGAACTGAATCAGAGTGGTGCTGGAGGCGGAAGACCCACCTGAGGTTTGTTGCCAACAAACAAAAAGAACTGGAGAAGAGGTGCTGTTAGGGGTTGCTGGTCCTCAAGGAGCTATTGGCTCACCTGGAGGACCCTGTCATGCTGGCTTTTCTCATCCTCGAAGGAGCTCAGGAACTGTCACTGAGAATGGCTATGGTCAACTTTGGGGTGTTCTGATCCTTACCTGGAGCATCGCTTCCTGGCTCAAGGGGAAGATGGTGCACTGCTGAGCCTCCTGGAAAAGCTTGTTGCGCTGGCTTTCCTGACGGGAATGCAGCTCTCCTTGCCCTTGGAGGAGCTTGGGACCTCTCTGTTCTCCAGGATGGGGGATGGCCGTGATACTTCTGGGAGAAGCTCAAGACTTTGAGCGCCGCTTCCTGGCCCCAGTGCAGATCCCTCAGCCTTCTGGCACAGACTTCCTAGCTTCCACTGCTGACCTCTGGGCCTTCCCAGCACAGATCCATGAAACACATCTACCGACAGTGTTCTGCGCGCTCGGCCTCCAGTTCCACTTGTGGGAGGCATTGTCCTGGGCTCTAGCTGGACCCATGCAGGACACTGCCATGGGATCCAGGCCCTCAGCTGGATTCTCTGGGTCTTTAGTGTGGGGAGATTGCCTGCACTTCATTGTATTTGACTCTTTGGGTGACTCCTATAAAAGAATCCTAAAAATTATGTGTCTTGTATTATTTCCCTTGAAAACCTACAACACCTTATAATACTGTCTAACATCAGCACAAATTATTTACTCCTGGTTGTTCTAATTAAAGCCATTTTTCTTAGGTAAGGTCATTTTGTTAGGGAGCTGAAGAAAATGGTGTTTCTGGACTCTAACTGAAATGATTCTGGTGGCGAAAGATGGAAAAACATTAAACACTGTGCAAATCGGAGGGCTAAAATCAGGAGATGGTTCAATCCCACAGTAAAGAGATTTACTTTTCCCTGTTTGTACAGAAGCCTTTTGTGTGTGCGTGTGTGCCAGGAACCAAACTCCCAGCCTTGCGCTTTCGCCCTGTGCTCTCTCTCCAGCCCGTTTTCCCCATTTACTCTCCTCCTTCCCTTGGCATTCGTATCTTAAGGCCTGACAAAAACAATTCACATCAAATCACTGCAAATGCGCTATACCATATGCTAAACACTGGCCACCTGTGCCTTCTAAACACAACTTGAACGAACCTCATCTCAAAGGAGATGCGCCTTAAGCGTAGCGTAGCGCACGTTGAATTTCAACTGAGCAAAACTATTCATCTGTTTGCATTAATTACATTCCGAAACGCACCGCTTCAGTTTCCGTTTTTACCCGCTCATCTTGCGGCTCAGGCACATTGGCGAAGGAGCCTGCACTTGCACCCCGCGTTGTATTTCGGTGGGACAGCGCTGCTAGGAGAAAGGGGCAAGAACCTGCAGCAACCTGCATTTTCTTAACATTTCCGGAGGGGAAGCGACAAAGCAAAGCTTTAAGGCCGCAGCGGATCTGAGCTCCGGAAGCAGCACCCCGCCGCTCTCGCTCTCGTCTGGCGCCCGCAGCCGCGGAGCAGGTGCGGCCCCCCGCGCGCCGCCGGCCCAGCAGCCCCGCCCCGCCGCCCCGCCCGCCGGTCTCTCCCCGGCGTCAACCGTTAGCCGCGCGCGCGCGTCTCCCTGAGAACCTCTGAGGCGGGCGGCCGCGGGTGAGCGCGCCGGAGGGAGCCGGGGCGCCGCGGAAGCCGGGAAGGGCCGGCCCGCGGGCGGGCGGCGGGCGGGCGGCGGGGCGCGGGGCCTCCGGGCCGCGCGGGGCGCTGTGAGCGCCGGGCGCGGCGCGGCGCGGCGCGGGGCGGGGCCGAGGCGAGGCGAGGCGAGGCGCGGGGTCCCCGCCGAGCTGCCGTGCGGAGGCTCCGCCCGAGGCCGCAGGGAGCCGAGCGGCCCGCCGCCGCCGCGTCCTCCATGAGGCCTGAGTGAGGCGCGGGGCGGGAGCCGGAGCGCAGCGCTGCGGCCGCCGGGGAGGAGCATGTCGGACGCTTTCGACCGGGCTCCAGGTGCTGGTCGGGGCCGGAGCCGGGGCCTGGGCCGGGGCCTGGGCCGCGGAGGGGGCGGGCCTGAGGGCGGCGGGGTCCCGGACGGCGCGGGGCCTGCGGGGCGCTCGCAGCCTCCGCCGCCCAGAGCCCCGGGCTTCCCGCAGCCGCCGCCGCTGCGCCAGCCCAGGACGGCCCCGCCGCCAGGGGCCCCGAGCGAGGTCCCCGCCGGCCCCCAGCGGCCGCCCTGGCCCGGCGCGCCCCCAGGTACGGAGCAGCGCTAGGCGACCCGGCCCCCCGGGCCCCGCGGCCCCGCGCGCGTGCCAGGCCGGCGGCGAGCCCCTGCCCCGGGCCGCCGTCCGGGAGGCCGAGCCCGGGCCGGCCGGCTCCTGTGTGCGCCCCGCCGGGGAGGGGCCTCGGTCGGGGCGTCCGGGCCGGAGGGGAAGCCCTCCGCGCCCGCAGCCGCGCGGCCTCCCTGCCTGCCCGAGCCCGAGGTGGAGCCGGCGCTCGGCCTCCCTGGGGGCAGGCACCCCGTGAAAGCGCCAAAGCGAGTCTTTTGTTCCTTTTTTGCAGGGTTTCTGTACAGGTCTTGGCCACAGTCTTACGTTTTGAGATTACCTCTTAAAATCTGGTGCTTCTCAGATGGTTTTTCAGTATTTCATAAGTTGTTATACAAAGGAACGAATTCATGTAACATCTCTTTTCTTGTTAGAACAAACGAGGCCCCTCAGAGCGCCACCTAGTTCGCAGGATAAAATCCCCCAGCAGAGCCCCGAGTCCGCAATGGCCAAGCCCCAGGTGGTTGTGGCTCCGGTGTTCATGTCCAAGCTGTCTGCTAATGCCCCCGAGTTCTACCCGTCAGGGTATTCGGCCTATGCGGTGAGTACACCTTTCCTCACATCCTGGGTCAGTACTGCGGGGTACGGTAATGTTACTGCTTCGTTAAGCTGTATTTCCAGGTTTTATGGACTTTCGTAGAGTGGCCAGGAAAAGGCGATTTTGTTTTAGCGAGGCGGCTAAGTATTCATTAGTAGCGATAAGGGTAAATGTGATGTAGTTTTTTTCCTATAAAGAAGTGCAAATCTAGGCACCTGTTTAGTGATAAAGATAGTTCGTTATGTTAAAATGGAAATGTGTTGTGGTCCGAGTTACCTACTGCAGAAATGTTGGAAGAAGTGGTGATAAGATATAAAGAACTTCTAAACTTTCGGTTTTGTTTTTGTCCGTAACATCGTGATTCTTAAAATTCTTTTTAGTTTTTGTAGTAGCAGAAAACACAAAGTGCAGGTAGGCTATGTAGGACGTTACGCGAGGAAAACCTAGATGAATGATTGTGTAGGATTAATTGTACAACAGTGGAAAAAGAAGTCATGTTACATGACTGAAAAAATCGATACTTAAGCGTAAAACCCAATTTACTGTCACTCTAGTTTTATTGAAATACACTCTAGTGTATATAGCTCAGGTAACTTTCACATTAAGAGACATCCTCTTCTGAGTATTTGCCCGAGGATAACCACTGCTTTGAGTTAAGATAGTTTTGCTTGCTTTCAGAGTTTATATATTTTTGATATTCACTGTACATCAAAGTTAATTCATGTTGCAATACATTTTGAGTCCTTTTTGTTCTTACAGCATTTCATTGCATGACCATATCAAAGTTCCATTTGGTAAAGAAAAACGAGCAGCTTCCCTTTTAAGCCATTGGCAGTAGGATTGCTGTCCCTGTCCGTGGCCAGGTGGATGGGCACCTTTATGTCCCTTTCGTATGTGCCAACGGGCCGAACTGCTGGGTATACAATAGCCAACTGTAGCTGACGCTGCCACATAGTTTTCTAAAGAGATCATTTCACTGTATACTCGAGTAACTTATGACTTCTGCTTACGCTGGGCAGCATTCAGTATTTTCCATGTAGCTGTTCTGATAGGTATGTCATGTCTAGTTGTAGACTTAGCTGGTATTCTTATAACTAATGATGGCATAGTTTGGGGATGTTTCTTTTTATATTAGGAAAAATATGAAAAGCTGTGCTTCATAGAAACTAGCCATATGTAGGAGATAGGATTGGGATTGAGATGGTCAGTGTAGACATAGCAGGAGGAGCATTTGACTTAGGGTGAGGATAGCTTCGGTTCTTACCAGCAGATTGTGCTTGGCTTAGAGAGGAAAAGAAAGATTGGCGGTTCTGTGAGTGGCTGAATAAACACGTAATGAGGAGGTTCCCTTTCTGGCGGCCACAAACAGTTCCCACTTGTTTTCTTTCCAGTTGACTTCTGCTATATGATGGGATAGATGCAGACTCTTTCGCAGGACTCTGTGTAGCTAAGTGACTCGTGGACAATAGAGCAGGACAGTGGGTCATGCCGATTCGTTTACGTTGAGCTGCTGTCTTTTAGATAGGCTTTGTTTTCCAGTGGGTGAGCTCCTATGTACTGTTTAACGGGACAAATCATGAACTAGAAGAATGGTTTGTAGGTGTATCTTCTTTAGTGCTCAGTGTATGGCTTCTAAAAAATTTTAAAGCTTGTTTGTTTGCTGTTCAAATTAGATACTGAATTTTCTGGCTTGTTGAAATCGGAAGGTCTAGGCCTAGTGAATTGACATTTCGATAGAGTAGGAATGGCCTGGCGCAGAAGAGAGGCACACCGTCTGCTTGCTTCCTGGCTTTCCTCATCTGTGACCCTCTAGGATTCCATAAATGCTCTGGCTTCCTAGAGTGATACCCACGTTCTCTGGCCTTACTACTTTGCCCTCACGTTTGCTGAGCCTCAGTCAAAAGCTAAAAACGTTGGCCATCTAGTCGGAAACAGCAGAAGCTCTTGGGTAAGATCTTGTGAGGAAAGTTCTTCCTTACACTGTCCTTAGTTTAGTGGAGTACTTAATCATAAGTAGTTCTAGGCATATAGCAGCAGACAAATAGACAGTTTCTGACTCCTTACAGCCTGCAGTCTAGTGGTCTCCCCCTTGTGTTTCTAGAAAACTTCTGAGTGTGCTTTTTGTTCTTTGTATGAAAGTCAGTTGCCTGGTAACTCTGAACTAGGTCTTTCTTAAGAATGCATTCTTTTAGCCAAACACAGTGGCACACACTTGTAATCCCAGATATTTGAGAAGCTGAGGCAGGAGGATTACAAGTTCCTGGCTTGCTTGGCACTTAGTGAGACCCTGTCTC
>PVKN010013994.1:0-19522 GCA_004027915.1 Capromys pilorides | reverse complement strand
TCCTTAGGCATACTATATATGCTTAGATTTCTAAATTTCTGTGTTAGAATGTAGAACTTTTTATCACATTCTACAGGGATTTATTAGAATATCAATGATTGATGGAAAATTCCGGTTCCATATTAACTCTAAGGTAATTGATATTCAGAAAGACAGTGTTGTTAAGCTCAAGTACCTAGGTTATAGAGTAATTGTAGCATCAAGCTTCTGTTCTAGACAGTTAAGAACTTAAGTTTACAGACCAAAATATTAGAGAAAAAGAAAGGCTACAAAGGTAGCCAGTATTTTGGCTCTAGCCCTTCAAGGTCAGTGAGGACTCAGGACATAAGAGAACCTGTACTGTAACATTCTGTAACTCAGTGGTGTCCCAAATTTTCTGTTTAAGGAAACTATGGGGCCACAGAGGAAATTAATCAATGATGTATATATAGTATGCCTAAGGAGAGTCACCTAGAGAGAAGACATTCTCTCAGGCTCTCACAGAGAGCAAACTGGTCAAGCAATGGCCATGACTCGTTTAGATGGCTGACACTCACAAAAGTTCTACAAAATGCTGTAGATGGTTTCAAGGTAAATCCTGAGGAGATTTGACTGACCTTGCCAGATACAAAAGTTACATATTTGTTATACAGGTTTTGCTTTAACTCAGCCTTAACCACCCAGCAGAAAAGTTTAACCATGAGGCATAAAAAGTAAAGCCAGATTAGTATGCTGAGCTATGAAAGGCTCAAGTCAACAGCTTCTGACATTGCCAGTTTTGCTGATAATCCACTACTATTATGGAATATTAGACTATGTATACAACTACTTTCTCTTAGTTCAATGAGAAGAAATATTTGTACCAATAGTGTTTAGAAGAGTTATCATGTCTGCATCTTGTCCTCTGAACAACTACTATGAAGACAACAATATGCACTGTATTAATTATTGTGGCTGTCCTACTAACGTGTTTTGAAACTGTCTCATTTTTATTTCTTATTGAAAGTAACAAAAAAGATAAATAAATAAATGCTTTGTGTTGTTGAAGAGATTGAGTCTAGTAACTAAAACTGGTTTAATAATCTCTGATTTAAGTTTAACTCAGCTTAAAATATTTTCTGAGCTATCTTCAAATATGTATTGTGTGATGTGTATCTGTGTCATGAACTACTGCATGCGTACACATTTTATACATTTATATGAGTGTGTATGATTTAGATGTACACATATATCAAAAATCAGCAATTAACATCAATCTCAGTGCACAGTAAATATGTAATTTTTTGTTTCTATTTTGCTGTTAGTATTTGAGAAGAAAAGGAAATAAAACAACACAAATGCCAATAGTTTGATCCTGTCTCACAAATTACTTTTAAATGTTTTATTTCATTGTGTTCCTTTGTGTTGCTTTGTTTTGGTTTTCAGAAATGCTGCTGGGTCCACGCTGGATTCTTTATGCTGTTTGATTGGCTATGGGTGATATTTTTGATCATGAAGTTATCATTTCTGTTTAAGGGTGAATTAAACCACTTTTGCTGCCTCTGTCTACCTTGCTAAGATGACAGAGGAATGTGCTTGTGAGCTTATTTTATCCCACACCCTTCCAGAACCTTCCCACTGCAGAAGTGTTGAGTGAGTCAAAGGGACCTGACATTTATATTACTCATCCCTCTCTCATGTGTTTCCTTTACATTTCTCTAGATGCCCACCCTCAGCCACTTGTCAAAAATAACTCCGACCAGTTCCAAAGACTTCGGTATAGGGTTGAAGGTTCGCTTCCATTTTAGATGCTACTCTTCTCAAAGTTAGCACTGCCATTTCGGTTAGCGTCAATAAATTTGTAAAGTTTGTTCTTAAGAAACTGTTCCTCTCTGTTCTCATAAAGTGACAAGGCTGTCCTTGACAGCAGAGTTTCATAAGAAGCGTGTTTGATCTTGAAGTGTGTTGGCTTTGACCACACTACATGCAGTTCATACTGTAGAACAAAGAAGTAAGAAATTACAAATGTAGGCAATGACATTTTCTACACAGAGAACTCGATTTCAATATTTATTCATTGAGAAATAGCTCATTTTACTCTTTATCTACATTGGGGACTAAAATAATACAATGTCATTAAATAAACACTAATTGGCAAATATTCCCTAGGAGCATCACAGCCGCCAAACTAGTATTCCACCCTCCCCAAGATAGAAAGTCAGTGCTTTTATTTTTTTAATCTTTGATGTTATCCTAACTTTGGGGGGAAGGTTAAATTATTCTGAAAGAGATGAACCATCTACATATTTATTCTTTTTAAAGGTTCTGTGGTGTGTTAGCATCTGTATTGCCAGAAAACAAAATTTTCTTCAAAGTTATTCTTGGGCAGGCCTGGGACTAAACCCATATGTCTCACAGTTAGCTGCAACTCAAGGCTTTAATTTCTCTGACTCGTTCCAAACTCTTTACTGTTCATCTAGTTCAGTGAATTGGTGGCGCCACCTATTGGTCGGACCTTAGAAGTGCGCTCTCTTTTATCAGAAGATTAGAAAATCAAGTATTTCATTAAAATGATGACTTAAGGGTCTTCAAGATTTCAGAGTGTACGGGAGAAAAGCAGAAAAATATGACATGTATTCATTATTTTCTCTGTAATAACTGAAGATACACATTCTTCTGTTCGTTTCCATACATTAGGTGAATTTGTAGGGAAACACAAAAGAAGTATTATCTCATCTGCTCTAATCTTCTCTTAAAATAGTTCCCCTGGTGATGCTTTCTGAGGCAGCTTTCTGGAAGGTCAAATTCATGCCTGTGCCGGAAGCTCTTTCACAAGAACAACATATCGGCCCAAGGAAAAACTAGTAGCCTCCGACCAAACCGTGAGCATCAGGCTTTGTTGTTTTCTTTCGTCATTTTGTGGAGGTAGAGGTAATGCGGAGACTGACACTGCCTGGTGAAGGGCGGCCCAGGCGCTCTGCGCTGCACGTGACGCGCATGTACCTATCAACAAGTACCTATCTGGAAGCGCTCGCGGGCTAATATCGCCTGAGAACTCCGGGAGCTCCTCCAGCAGGTACGGTCTTGTACAGGACACACGCGTCTACAGTAAGTGACGAGAAGCCCCGAGACGCAGAAGGACCTGGAGACAAATAAGAGAGGAAAATGAAGCAAAAACAATTCTCGTTGCGTTAAACATCCCGGCTCACATCTTCCTGTGTGTCTTTACAACAACATGACAGGTGTATGCGTGCGTCCAAACTGCCAAACTGCATGCACTGAGTACAGGCAATGTGCCGTATGCCATCTATACCCCAGGAAAGATTTTTATTTTAATCGAGGTCTTCATGGAGAAAAATTATTTTTAATATTTCTGAAAATCTCTCTGCCTGTACGATGGCCACTTTTCTTTTCCTTTTTTAATCTTCTGTGTAACAAAGAGCAGTTGGACAGTAGTGAAACGCAGCAGTCAAATACCTTGTAAATTAGAAGCTGTGGTTGTAAAAATCGGATTTGTATATCCCCACAAAAGGAGAGTGCGTCTGCCTTGTAAATTTAATTAAACAGCAGGTGCAAAAATCAGGTCATATGGTTTTGATGTGCCCCCAGTGAGGGTGACGAGAAGACAAGGATTCTACTATGAGGAAATTTGCATACATTTGCATTGGATCACAGAGAGCATCCCAGATCTCACCCACTTTCGTATTTTATTTCTAGGAAGGCGAAGAAGATTTGAATGAACGATTTCTGTTTCGACGCTATGGGTGAAATACAGGCAAGGCAGCAGCCCTAACATGGGAGACGGTGTGGACCGAAGCCGGCCCGAGGCTCGTGTTGAAAGGCAGCCGCCTGCACGGGAGGACGGAGGCTCCACCTAAGGAGAAGCAGAGAGGAGGAGGAGGAGGAAGGAGGGAGGGAGGAAAGCCCGTATCTGCCGTTTAAACCTTTCACAGAAGGTGTAACACTGTGATCTGCCTTCGAGAGCTCTCACCTGGGGGTGTCCCGGTCCTTCCCTTTGTCCTTATAGTCAGCTCTGTCAATTTTTTTTTTTTTTTCCTGTATTTAGTACAGAGTCTACAGGGTCTCGCCATATAGATGGGACTCGTAGTGATCCTCCTGTTTTCAGCTTCCCAAAGTGTTGGATTTGTAGGCGCGCCTCCACGCCCAGTCTCATTAACCATCTCAGCGTGCCCCATGGGCCGGCCAGTACCACGTGCAGTGGATCGAACCCGGGCCGCTGTGCTCTACTTAAGCAGGTGCTTTAGTCAGCTGAGCTATCAGGCTGGCTCCAGCTCTTATCAATTTTAAACTATAAACATGGAAAGAAAACTTTTCAGATGCAGCGACTGGCATCTTACTGAAGTTTGTTTTGTTTTGTTTTTAATGTATTTTCCTGCTTTCTCGAATAGACTCTTTCTTTGATAAGTGTAAACCAGATGTTTAGTATAAACAGGGCTTCTCACTGCTTATGAATTCTTGCTCAGGTAGTGGATCCTAAGAAATGAACAAACAAATGCCAGCCACAGCCGACATTATGTCCAAGGTGCTGCAGGTGGAGCCAGGACCCCCAGAGGGCCTGAGCAGCGAGACTGGAGGGGGTTCACCTGGTGACGTGACTCTCCAGTCCCTCCTGTGCCTGGCCTTCTTCGTGGTGGGTCTGCAGCTCCTCAACACAAACCCCCAGCCTGTTTGCCTACAATTGCTCCGCTGTCAAGGGCCTGGGACTTAGGGTCCTGAACCTGCGTGGCCTGAGCCCCCTTCTGGATCCCCTTCCAATGAGGCTGCTCTTACCCCATGCACAGCAGCACTGCGAAGTCAGTGAGGAATCCTGCCAGCTCCTCTGGATGCTGGGAAAGACAGTGTGTTGCAGGAAGTGTGTGACGGAGTTCTTAGCAAAATTTGATTATTATTTATTGAACCCACATCTTATCAATATGCAAATGAGCCATCTCATTAATTATGACAGCATATAACTTATTGTGTGTTCCAGTTAACTTGCTAAAAGTTATTACGTGTGGTGAGATCTCTTAGTATGTATGGTACATGGGGAGAGGAGAAAGCAGCGCAGGCCATGCTGCCCTGTAACTGTTACCTCAGAACTCCAGCAGGCTGAGGCAGGAGAACTGCAAATGCAAGTGCAGCCTGGGTAACTCAGAAACCCTGTTGTCCAATAAAAATTAGTTAAAAGACTTGAGGACATAGTTCCATGTGAATGCCTTGAGTTCAATCTTTGATACTATCAATCAATTGCAGGAAGATCTTTTTAACCTTTGCGTTTTTTAAAGTAGTCAACCTGTTGAAGCACCTTCTTCTCCATTGGGTTGGGAAGGGCACAAGGGTAGGAACTGCTGCATTGTGTCGCCTGGGTTGTTGTCCTGAATTGTCTCCCATCTCTTGTAGATGACAGAGGCAGATAGATATGCTACACTAATAAAAATAATTTTAAAAATTGAGATACACATAGATGTCTCCTCAGCTGGGAAAAAACCATATCCACCAGGCTCTAAAAAAAAAGGGAAAAGCTGAATGAATCTAGTTCTGGAGCTTGGAAATGTTAAGATTCAACAGGACCTAGAATGCACAGACTACAGAAGGCTAAAATATACAAGCTGCTGAGTTTCATTTCTACTAAGAAGGGGCACAGGCTATGAGGCCCGCAGCATGAGGATGCACTTATCAACAGCGCATCGTGGTAGGAGCTGCGTAGCTCCTGCTTCAAGGCGGGGGAAGGGCTTGCGTCCAGCTTCGTACCATCAACCCCAGTCTCAGAGCTGGCGGAAAGGCCAGGCCGTTGTCCAGATGTCACGTATCACCCCATCCAGGACTGTTTGAGGTTGGTGATTCCTCCGGTTCCTTTCTTGCTGGACGATGGCAAGGCAGACACCATCTGGGACCGCCCTGAGCTGCAGGGGCTCACTGCCCACCTCCCCCAAAAAGTTGTGGGTTCTCGATGGCAGCACTCTGTGTTATTCCTTACACAGCACAGAGCCCAGCATAAAACGCATGCATCGCATGTGCTGAAGGAATACGTAGACTCAGGTCTTGGCAGCAGCTAAGAAAATGCCCTATGTGGTGAGCATGACCCAAAACGGTCCCACAGAAGGCTTCTGTAGATGCCTAAGCAGCCCAGTGCTGACACCTTCTGAGAGGACCCCCTCTAGGCAGCCCTTCCTCTGCCCTTGTCCTCTTCTGGGCTCCTGGTCACACCACGCACATCTCTGCCATGGGACAACTGCCATCAGGACTGTTCTGTGCCTAGGTCCTCAGTTGAAGTAAAAACACCCTTGAAAAGCATCTGTCTTTGTGACCTCAGCGCCTTGTAGGAGACATCTGTGGGATGCTTTATAAATGCTGGCTGAGCTGACCAACCCCAGTGTGAACCACTCAGCAAGCACACACATCTCATGGCTCTGTTTGACACTGTCAGGAATTCCCACCGCATGCTCACCGCTACTCAGATGCATTGAAGTCGGGTCAGGCTACCCCAATACCAGGACCCATGAGGCCAATGGAAGCAGATTGGGAGAAGACCCCAGTGTTTATACCAAGTACCTTCCTGTCTCCCAACCAAGGACATATCCATCTCATTGTCTAAGTCAGTCAGGGCTCTTGGCCATTCTTAAAATTCCTGAAGTTCCTCCCAAGGACCCCAGCAGCGGGGGAGTAAGGGGCACGTGGAGCTACTCTTTCCCAGGGTGATAGATTTTACAGTGGGCAAAGCACCTGGTCCCTAGGGACTGCAGCCCTTCTTAAGTGCCCAGGTCCCTCTGCATCCAAGAACAGCTGTCTAGAGAAACAGCCATCTTCACCTAAGGAAAAAGAAGCAGCACAGAATTTAAAAGAACTTGATCTAATTTTTATCTTGTTCTTCAATTTATTTACACTTTGGATTTCTCATATAAGAGAAACCATGCAGTATTTGTTTTTTCTTGCCTCTTTGAGACAGCATCTCGCTATGCAGTTCAGGCTGGCCTTGAGCTCACTTTGTAGCCCAGGCTGGTCTTGAACACACAATGATCCTCCTGCCTCACCTCCCAAATGTTGGGATTATAGGTATGCACTATCACACCCGGCTCTTATGCAATATTCTTTTAAATAACTTTTCAAATTTATCCCTAGTTTGTCCGTATATATTCTTCTTATTCAACTTCTATAGTTTTTGTTTTGTTTTTTTAATGTATTTTGTACATTGTCTCATTATACAGCTCTGACTCATAGTGACCTTCCTGTTTCAGCCTCCCTGGTGCATGCACCACCATACCAGAACTCAGTAGCTGGCTCAGTACGCCAAGGGGCAGGGCCAGCACAGCCTGTGGTGCCGAGGACAGAACCCTGTCCCTGTGCTTGCCTAAGTAGCAACTTGGTCTGCTGACCTATCTCACCTGCCCTATGGTTTATTTTAAAGTCATTCAGTTTTTCCATTTATTAATTATAGTTATCTTTCTTTTACTAGATTTTTAAAGGAGAATTAAAAAATAGAAAAGGACATGAAATTAAGGTAGATGCAGAAAAGGAGAACTTTCTCACAACCAAAATAGCATAATTGGATATGTCATATGACCAGAGAGCTGCCAATCTATAGAGAGTTATTGAAGTCTGCAGGCCCAGACCACTAACTCTGGGTCCCTTTGTGGCCCCTGCTTCTCTTCATAGCTCAGCAAGTGAAGGTTCACTATTAAAGATTGATCCATTATTGCCTAAAGTAGAAACTGAAGAAAGTAAAGGAATGCCTAAAAATATGGAATTGCAAAATTAATTTGAGTGGACTAAGAAACAACAGAGAAAATTATAAAACTGCATAATTTCTATTAAAAGAATAGCAAAAAAAGAAAACTAGAAACATACAGAATTTTACTAAACAAAATGTTAGGAATTGAACAATGGTTGTTACCATATTTTTTTTAATATGACATTGCTCATGAAAAAAAATGATAGTTGTTAGATCACATATTGTTGTCTTCAAATTAGTTGTTCAGATTTCAAGACACAAGCATGCAAAATTGGCCAAGAAAGTTAAAAAGAAGAAAACAGTTAAGCATTATCTGCTCCTTTTCATAGACCAACAGCAATCAGCAATACAATTATCCCAGCCATCCTGTGCGTATACAAATGTATTTCCCTCCCTTCCTTCCTTCCTTCCTTTCTTCTTTCCTTCCTTCCTTCCTTCCTTCCTTCCTTCCTTCCTTCCTTCATTCCTTCCTTCCTTCCTCCTTCCATTCCTTCCTTCCTTCCTTCCTTCCTTCCTTCCTTCCTTCCTTCCTTCCTTCCTTCCATCTTTCTTTTTCTCCTTTCCCTCATTCCGGTTGTCCCTTCTCTTTCACAGTGTTGAAGTCACATGTCTAATTCACTTGCCTTAACACGATCTCAGGATGCAACCATTCTACAAATGGCTCCAACCCAACCTTTGTTACTGCACAGTAGTGTTCCCCAGTGCATAAACCCCATCTTGGCATGCATTTGTCTGTTGATGGACACATGTGCTACTTTCACAGTCTAGCTACTGTCAGCAAAACAAAGCAGAGACATTATTTGTTTAAGGGCAGGGCACCCAGAGCTGGAGGGAGGACGAAGAGAAAGAGGGGAAGGAAAGGAAAAGAACTAAGAGGCGCCAAGTGCATGTGCAAGCTTCCCAAGATGACCACAATCATGCCCTGCAAAAATTAACTAATAAAAGTAAACACTCTGAAGAGATTCAAAAAGAAAAGCACACTGATCTAGTGAGTAGCAGCTTAGCAGACTCCAACTGGTTCTTGAATTTAAAGCAAATACTGTGCTGTGTACACTGCTGACTCTGCAACATAATTTTGAGGCCTATACTGCAACCCTTGGAGAATGGATTGCTACCATTTGAAAACAATACAATTACCATTAAAAACCAACTAATATCTTTGCTTCTCAGAATATGACAACTTGTGAGAATTTGTGAATAGCTGATAATGGCAGTGATGCATTGGTAATGGATGTTTTCATACTGAAACATAAAGTTATCATGAATAGAATAATTTATAATGATACTGTGGGGAAATAATAGACCCATACATGATCCAGTCTTTTTTCAAAATATTCACAAGCAGCGTAGTGCCTATACACATGACTTTCTATGAATGAATGAATGGTGTAGGGATGAATGAATGAATGAACGGATGGATGAATAATGTGTGGATGATGAGTGAATGAATGATGTGTGGATGATGGGTGAATGAATGAATGAACAAATGAATGAATGAATGAATGAACGAACGTGTGTGGATGAGACTGAAGGAGCTTCTACCCTCTCACCCCAGGCTGTGTCTGGGCTCCTCACTGGGAGGTTGGTTCTCTTTATCTTCCTCTTAGACGATGGGACAGATGTCATTCTGGTCTCCACCAATCCCTCTTGCAGTGTATCTTCAAGACCAGCCATCTCTACCACAGGAGGCCACACAATGTTCTAGAGGCTCTTGGGAAGTAAAACATCTGGAAAATCCTTGAAAGTGCCACATTCAGGTCCTCCTCCCTGTGACAGTAGAGAAAATGTGTGTTGTGAGTTGTATACCTTGATAATAGCTACAGAATTCCCCAGTGAAGGCTCAGGCAATTATAGGCATCTTTTGTGGGACGGATTCTAATGAACTGAGAAGCTGGTGGGTGTCTGGGGTGGATGAAGACATATTTTGGAGACAGAGCCCGATACCCTGAAGAATTCTGCAACAACATTCCTTCAGGGCTTCCCTTCCAGTCACTTGGCTCGACAGCTGTATCTCCAACATGTTCTGTAAGGTGCAGCCATGCTGGCGCTCAGGCTTCCTTCCTGTCCTCTGGGTCTAACCACTGCACAAGAAAACATAGTTGCTCCACAGCCCATTTTCTTGCATGTTCCAATGAGCCTTCCCAGCATCCTTTGCTCTGGGGAGCTGTGCTTTTCCCTTCCTTCCATGACAACGATCAGCATACCTCCCCCAGGTAAGCTCTTAGACAAAGCCACAGGGCCATCCCTTGTATCCCTGTGAAGGACAGATCCACTCTCCAAAATCTGCTCAGTTTTGAGGTCCTTCAGATGAAAATTGTGATGGTCAGTCTCTTGTTATATTTTTGTTCTGAAATATGATTTCAAGAGTGATAGGGCTGACTAAATAGCTCAGCAGATTAAAGCACCTGCTTAAGCAGAAACAGCTGGGATTGGATCCCTGGCATGTGGTACCAGCCCCGCCCCCAGGGTGCTGAGATGGCAATTGAGACTGGGCATGGTGGCATGAGCCTCTAATGCCAGTTCTTGGGAGGCTGAACACAGAAGGATCACTATGAGTCCTATCTACATAGTATAGATCCTGTAGACCCTGTACTAAACACACACACACACACACACACACACACACACACACAAAGTGATGTAGAAGCTAACCTCTATTCTTTTTTTTTTTTCTTTCTACCATCTCAATTCATAAGTGGTGCTCTTTTCAACGATGATTGAGTCCGGTGTAAAGACACCATGGAATAGGAAGACAGATGCTCTTGGAGACAGAAAGACAGGTGTTCAGGCTCTTGATTATTATGAGTAAAACACCAGAAAGTTAGAAATTAGCCAAAGAGGGAAATTATAACCTGTATGTCATTCCTTCCAACCCCTGTCTCCTCCCTTATTTCTAACATGACCTTTGCAAAGGTCAAGACAGATTTTCTATTTTATCAAGCCTACCTCATCTATCAGGACTGCTAACAAATTGTAGATTCATTGTTGGTGTAGATGGGGAATTCATGTTAATAATTATAAGTGATCCCAGCTCATAAGAAAGTGTTAACAAGAAAGAAAAAAGGGGACTCTTCTGTGATATTATTAGGGTTGTAAATTAATATAGTCATTATGGAAAATAGTATGATGGTGCCTCAAAAAAATAAAAATAAAATAAAGATACAAGCAGCCATCCCACAACTTGATAAAAATTGGAAGGAAGTGGAGCTAACATGTCAGCGACACCACAGCATGGTCACGTGGCCCAGATAGAGAATCAAACTGAGTTTCCATCAAAGGAAGATGGTAAATTAATCAACAAGAACAGGGAATAACAGAAGGATAAATCCACTGTGTGGTTAAATCATAAAGCTAAATGCTCTGGAAATTTGAGAAAATATGGACAGTACTATGAAATACCCCCAGTGCAAGCTACACTGACCCAAAGACTCTACTCTACCTAGAAACGTGGTTCTCCATTCAAAGCAGTGTGTGCTTCTCAGCAGGGCTGAGATGTAGAGATGCTGTAAAGTGGCTGCCTGCCTGGCTCCTTTGAATGAATGTGTAGATAAAAGATGGCCTCAGTGTTGCAAAGCAGAGGTGCAGAAAGCATCCACCTGCAGAGCAGAACAGATGCTGAGCAAGAAGGGATGGGGGCTTTGTGCACAGTAGTTTCTTACACAGAAAAGTAGAGCACATTACCCAAGAAGAAGAAGCAAGTAAGGGCCCAACTGATCCCAGGACCCAGGCAAACTGAGCTCTCTATGCAGGGCCACAAGACCAGACAAAAACAGCAGGGAAGATGATCCAAGTTCAGAGATGAGAGGGTCCTAGGAGAAGCCAGCAACTAGCTCTTGTGCCCAGGACACATGGAGGCTGGGCGCTGGATAGAGTCATTATAATTCCTGCAGAAGGATCCAAGAAGGGAGGAAGAAAGGAAGGAAAACACAAAGCCATCCTCTAAAAGGGCAGCAGGTTAAGGCAGGCTGGGTGTGGTGCTGCACACCTTTGTTCCCACTGCTCTGGGAAGATGAGGCAAAAGGGTCCCAAGTTCAAGCCCAATGTTGGCAACTTCATGAGTTAGTGAGACCTTGTCTGAAAATATAAAATAAAACAAGTGCAGAGGATATAGCTCTGTGAAAAGGCTCTGGGTTCACTACAATATCTAGTATCACAAAACAGCAGTAGTTTATAAACATTTATATCTCCATATTGAATGTTTTTGATATTGATGGAAAAGAGGAAGAAGTGTGTCTGAAAACACAGGAAACACTAGGTGACAGTGGAGTCACAAAATAATAAGGAATGGCAATGACCTATATTATTTTTCTTAGCAAGGATGGGACAGTTTTGATTAAAGAAAGATTATGGTTTCTATCTAGCTGTCTCTCCAAATCTTCATGTGTCCATAGGTAGGGCTTTGGGGAGATGACTGCATCATGATGTGTGACACTAGATTAGTCCACTGACTGGTTTATAGCTGGGTGTGCTGTTGGGACAGGAAGTGTGCTGGAAAAAGGTGGTCACTGTGAACTTGACCTGGAAGAGCAGACAGCCCACTTCCTCTCTTGATCTCGCTTTCTCTGCTTCCTGGCCAGCAAGCCATGAGAAACTCCCCCTCCACAATGCCTTTCCACCATGGTGCCTTGCCTTGGAGCCAGCAGACTACAAAACAAAAACCTCTACAACTGTGAGCCACAACCAACTTCTTGTTTTTACCACTGTGTGTGATAGTATTGAGTCCTAGTGATGAGAAATGAACTAAAGACAGACAGTTTGAAACAACAGTGTGTCCTCACCTCCTCTCAAGCATGAGATTGTACGATTGTATACAAGACATATGCATAGGCATATACACAGAAAATGAAATAAATACTTAGTTTCTGATACAAATAGATAAGTAAAGAGTTTAGAGCCATCTCATTGCTTTCCTCCTCTGCACAATCAAAGCTTCCATGCATTATGAATGTTACCATTTAGTCTATCTAAACTGCTTCTTACAACCCTAAGAGGAAAATCCTCCCATACACAAGTCTTCTTCAACGTGATTATTTTCAACAAGGATGATGCGAGTGTAAGCCATATTAAAAGCAAACACTCAGCAACAAGCCGGAACACTACATTTCATATTCATCTTCATCCAAACTGGCTACAAGGATGCCTATGATTAATATGACACTGGGAGCCCCAAACTGGATGTCTAATCACAGCAGAGTGCCTGGAACAAAACTCATATGAAATCATAACACTTCATTTTACACAGTCTCACACAGGGAGGCCTCTTGCATTTGGCAAAAGCTGTGAGAAAACTGGTCCAAGCTCTCCCATGAACAGGGATGAGCCTCCTCCCTGGGAGAGATCAAATGTGTTATGTCATGAGCTGAGCACCACTGTGGCCATCTTACACATCATTTCCCTGACCCCAAACACAGTCTCATAGGGAGATATTAGTATTCCGCATGCCAAGAAAGGAGACTGAGATTGGAGAAGCCAAATGGCAGAGCAGAAGTTCCAGGTCAGAGTTGCCTTCAAAATATGAGCATTTTCATGTCACCATGTGCAGTATTTGCATAATACTGTACTGTGATTTGCCATGAAATATTCCCCAAACATGGGACTTTCAGAGGGAGGGCCTGGTTGGAGGGGCAGGTCACTGGGATGTGACCTGGAAAGGTCTATACTTTCTCCAGCTCCTTACTCCTCTCTCTGATTCCTAGCTGCAGTGTGGTGTCTGCTGCCCTTCACCCCACCTTTCTGTTGTGATGCACCTGCCTTGCAGCTTTTGTTGACTATGGACTGAATCCTTTGAAACCCTAAGCCAAAATGAAACGCTCTTCTTCAAATTGCAAGGGCCCAGCATCTTGTCTAAGTGACAAAAAAAGCAATGAATAATACACATTTTGTTGGCTCATGAGTATTACCAGCTGCCACTTTGCTTTTTGATTACTTTCAAAGAAAAGAAATTCCAAGTCAGAAGGCAACATATGCATCAAAAGGAAGATCAGAGATCTAACCCAGCCCACCAGCAGCACAGCCAACCCAGCAGCCAGGTCCACCCATGTGAGATCTAACCTGGTTCGCCAGCAGCACAGCCTATCCAGCAGCCAGGCCTGCTGCATGAGTAAGACCTAACCTGGACCTCCGGAAGTGTAGCTGACCCAGCAGCAAGGCCTGCCAGCAGTGCAGCCTATCAAGCACCCAGGCCTGCCACATGAGTGAGACCTAAATCGACCCAATGGAAGTGCAGCTAACCCAGTAGCAAGGCCCACCCACGTGAGTGAGACCTAACATAGCCCACCAGGAGTGCAGCCTATCCAGCATCCAGGCCCACTATGTGAGTGAAACCTCCTCCCCTGGCATGCAAGCAGCTCAGCTGACCCAGTAGATGGGACTGACCAACCAACACGGGAGCACACAGTTTGTCACCAAAGGTCACTACTATACAGAATGATATAGACAAGTATCATAATGCAATATCAGGTCCTGAGCTCAGCTGAAACAAATACAGGAGATGCTACCAAAGAAGAAAATGGGAATCTTGCAGCCGAAATCTCTGAATTAGAATGCTACTAATTGAAGTAAACAAACAAATGTAGAAACGTATAGAGGAACTTGGATTGGAGATAGCCTCTGAAGTTAAAAAATAAATCTTTGAATTATTAGAAACTGAAATTTTTAGAAAAGCTACAGAAAAGCATAGAGGGAATCGGATCAGAAATAACCTCTGAAGTAAAAAATGTCATCTCTAAATTAACAGAGTTTGAAATAAATAAACAATTGCAGAAAAGTAGAGAGGAAATGAGAGCAGAAAAATACTCTGAAGTAGAAAAAGAAAAGATCACTATAATGAAATACTTAATATATGCATCTAAAGAAGACAATGGTAAAAATTAGAGGAGATTAGAAAAATGGTGGAATTGTTGAATGAACAATATAGGAAACAAACATATCACATGAAAAAGGTTCAAAGAGATATACAGGAAAGTAAAATCTCAATCACAAGCTGGCAACACCGTATGAACAAATGTGAAGAGAGGATTTCAGATCTTGAAGACATAGTTACAGCTAGTGAAAAGGTAAGAAAGGATCTCTTAAAAACAACCAGGATGCAGGAAAAAGTAATTCAAAATCTGCAAGATGATGCAAAAATTAACAATGTGAGATTAATAGGAATCAATGAGAAAGAAGGAGTCAATACAAATGATATAAAAAGAATATGGGCAGATGTAATAGCAGAAAACTTCCCAAATATGAGAAAACAATTGGATATTCAGGTAACTGAAGCATACAGAATGCCAAATAACATCAACCCAATTAAAAACACATCAAGACATACGATAATCAAGATACCAGAAATCCAGCATAAGAATAATATAATAAAAGCTACTAGAGAAAAGAAACAGATCACATTTAAAGGAAAACCTATTAGAATAACAAGAGATTTCTCTTCACAAACCATGAAATCAAGAAGAGCATGGAGCAGAGTACTTTAAGTTTTCCATGAAAACAAATTCCAACCCAGACTGCTATACCCACAAAACTCTCTTTCAAGTAGGAGGAAGAAGTGAAATATTCCATGACAAGGAAAAACTAAAGAATTTATGATGTGAAAGCCAACTCTATACAACTACTAAAAAATATTTTAGAGAGAGACCAAAATGAACTGATCTCTACAAATGAGACCAGAAAGAATCTATCAAATAAGGAAACCAATTAAACAAGACAAAAAGGAGTAAACAGTAGTAAGAAAAAGACTTGTCAATCGTAAGTCAATACATTTCAATTATAATCATCAATGTAAATGGACTCAATTCTCCAATTAAAAGAAATAGACTGGAAGAGTGGATAAGGAAACAAAATCCAACAATATTCTGTACACAAGAAACACACTTAACTCATGAAGAAACTCATAGGCTAAAAGTTAAAGGATGGAAAACGATACTACACACCCAACACCCAAAAAAAAAAGCAGGAGGAGCGATCCTGTTTGCAGACAGTCTAAACTTCAAATCAAGATTGATCAAATGAAGTAAAGAAGGCCACTACATACTGGTTAGGGGAAAAATTGAAGATGAGGAGGTAACAATCATAAATATGTATGCACCCAACAGAGGAGCACCAAGTTATATAAGACAAATCTTAATGGACAGGAAAAAATCTACTCTCCAATACTGCAATTTTAACAGGAGACCTCAATACTTCTTTATCCCAAAAAGATAGGTCAAGTAGACAAATAATTAGCAAAGAAGTAGCAGAACTCTTCCAGATCTTTGAACAACTGAACATAGTGGATATATGCAGTGTTCCACCCAACCACTTCTGAATATATATTTTTCTCAGCTGCACATGGGAAATTTTCCAAAATAGACCACATACTAGTGCATAGGTCATGCTTAAGTATATTCAAGAAAACAGAAATTATTCCATGCATAATATCTGACCACAGTGCAATGAAACAGGAAATACATGACAAAAGAAATCACAAGAACCCCAAAAATACATAGAAATTAAACAACATCCTTCTCAGCAACCAGTGGGTTACAGATGAAATTAAACAAGAAATTAAACAATATTTACAATGTGATGAAAATTCAAACACAACCTACCAGAATTTATGGGATGCAATGAAAGCAGTTCTTAGAGGGAAATTTATAGCCCTGAACTCACACATTAAGAAAACAGAAAAGGGAACAAATAAATACTCTCATGCAGTGCCTAAACTGACTAGAAAAGAAAGAGGCAAATGAAACCCAAAGCCCAAAGATAGGAGGAAATTATAAAGATTAGAGCAGAAATTAACTCAATCGAGAAAAAGAAAGCAATACAAAGAATTAATGAATTAAAAAGCTGTTTTTTTGAAAGATTAAATAAAATTGATAAGCCCCTAGCTAACCTCTTCAAAAAGAGGAAAGAAAGGACTCAAATTCAAGCAATAAGGAATGAAAAGGGTGAAATTACTACAGACCCAACAGAAGTTCAGAGGATCATTCATAGCTACTTTGAGAATCCTTATTCTCACAGAATTGAACAAACAGATGAAAGAGACAGATTAATAGAAAGGTACAAACTACCAAAACTGAGCCAAGAGGATATAAAAACTCAATAACCCAACAACAGTCAATGAAATATAAAATGTAGTAAAAAGTCTATCGACAAAGAAAAGTCCAGGGGGCCGGCGAGATGGTTCAGTGATCTAAAGTGCCCGCTTAGAAAAGCTCAAAGAACTGCAGGGACTGCAGTTCCATCCCCGGCACCACATGCTGCGCCAGCCCCACCACCAGGGCAGGCTGAGCCAGCCATGAAAGAAAGAAAGAAAGAAAGAAAGAAAGAAAGAAAGAAAGAAAGAAAGAAAGAAAGAAAGAAAGAGACAAAGAAAAGTCCAGGTTCTGATAGATTCATAGTTGAATTCTATGAGAAATTTACAGAAAACATAATCCCAATACTCCTCAAACTGTTCAGTGAAATTGAAAAGGAAACAATCCTCCCAAAATTGTTCTTAATGGCAAGTATTACACTGATACAACCAGAGAGAGATGCAACAAAAAAGAGAACTACAGGCCAATTTCTCTCTTGAACATAGATGCAAAAATTGTCAATAAGATCATTGCCAATAGAATACAGCAAATCATGAAGAAAATTATTCACCATGAACAGGTAGGATTCATCCCAGAGATTCAAGGATGGTTTAATATACACAAATCTATAAATGTAATCCACTATATCAATAGAGCCAAAGCTAAAAACCACATGATCGTCTCAATTAATGCAGAAATGGCTTTTGACAAAGTCCAACATGTATTCATGTTCAAAATACTACAGAAAACTGGAATAGAGGGCCTCTACCTCAATTTGATGAAAACCATTTATGAGAATCCAATGGCTAATATAATTCTAAATGGGGAAAAGCTGAAGTCTTCTACTCTCAGATCTGGTACAAGACAAGGATGTCCCCTATCGCCACTCCTATTCAATATAGTTCTGGAATCATAAGCTACAGCCATCAAACAAGGGAGAGAAATAAAAGGAATAAGAATAGGTAAAAAAGAAGCTAAACTATCATTGTTTGCAGAAGACATAATTATCTACTTGAAAGACCAAAAAACTTCACCAAGAAGCTGCTAAGCTTAATACACAAATTCAGTAGCATATCAGGGTACAAAGTCAACACACAAAAGTCAATAGTATTCCTCTACACAGATAACAAACACATGGAGAGAGAAATTAGAGCAACAATACCTTTTACAATCACATCGAAGAAAATGAAATACTTGGGAATTAACCTAACTAAAGAAGTAAAAGTCCTTTTCAAGGAAAACTACAGTACTGTGAAAAAAATATCCGAGAGAATTTCAAAAAATGGAAAGATATTCCCTGCTCCTGGATAGGAAGAACCAACATTGTGAAGATGGTCATATTCCCTAAATTTTTATACAGATTTAATGCAATTCCTATCAAAATACTATCATCATACCTCACAGACCTGGAGAAATAATTTCTAAAATTTATTTGGAACCAAAAAAGACCTAGAATTGCAAAGACAGTCCTGGGCAACAAAGATAAGGCAGGCGGTATTGCAATTCTTGACCTAAAGTTGTACTACAAAGCTACAGTGGCAAAATCAACATGGTATTGGC
This sequence comes from Capromys pilorides, assembly GCA_004027915.1. Taxonomy (NCBI): domain Eukaryota; kingdom Metazoa; phylum Chordata; class Mammalia; order Rodentia; family Capromyidae; genus Capromys; species Capromys pilorides. Next base: position 1,222 of record PVKN010013994.1, on the reverse strand, counting down.
AAAGAAAATAGACCTGAAGATCAATGGAATAGATTAGAAGATGCAGAAGCAAATACAAACACACTCAGCCACGTTATCTTCGATAAAGGGGCCAAAAATGCTTACTAGAAGAAAGATAGCCTCTTTAACAAATGGTGCTGGAAAAACTGGCTCTCTACATGTCAAAAACTACAACTTGACCCAGGTCTATCACCACGTACTAAACTAAAGTCAAAATAGATTAAAGATCTAAATGTTAAAAGAGAAACATTAAATCTCCTGGAAGAAAAAGTGGGAGAAAATCTTGAGGACATGGGGTAGACAAAAAGTTCATGGACAAAAATCAAAATGCACATTTAACACTTGAAAGCATCAACAGATGGGACTTCCTGCAGCTAAGTTTTTTCACATCAAAAGAAATTACCAACAGAATGGAAAGACAGCCCACAAATTTTGAAAAGATTTTAACTAATAAGTATTCAGACAAAGAACTTGTATCTAGAATTTATAAAAAACTAAAAACCATTAGGGTCCCAAAATTCAAAGACCTAATCCAGAAATGGGCATCTGAGATGCACACACACTTCTCAGAGAAAGAAATTCAAGAAGCTTACAAATACATGAAGAAATGCTCCACATCGCTAGCCATGCATGAAAGGCAAATCAAAACAACACTTAGATACCATCTCACCCCAGAAAGGATGGTTACCATAAAGAAATCAAGCAACAACAAATGTTGGAGAGGCTGTGGGGAAAAAGGAACCCTTCTCCACTGCTGGTGGGAATGCAGACTGGTGCAACCATTATGGAAAGCAGTGTGGAGACTCCTTAAAAAGCTAGAACTTGAAATCCCATTCAATCCAGCTATTCTCCTACTGTGAATTTTCCCAGAAGAACTGAAAACATCCTATCATAGTGATATCTGTGCACTTATGTTCATAGTAGCACAATTTGTGATAGCCAAATCTTGGAAACAACCAAAATGCCCATCATCTGAAGAATGGTTGAAAAAGATGTGGTTTTTTCATAAAATAGAATATTACTCAACTATAAGGAATGATAGACTAGAAGAGTTCATATATAAGGGGATGTATCTTGAACATATACTCCTAAGCGAAATAAACCAGATCTACATACGCAAATATTGTGTAGTCTCCCTGTATAAGAACTCAAAAGATAAGAAAATAAATAAATAAGTTTTGGGTTATACCAGGAATCAAACTCAGGACCTTGCGTTTTCTGC
>PVKN010013993.1:0-19521 GCA_004027915.1 Capromys pilorides | reverse complement strand
AAAAAAAAAAAAAAAAAAAAAAAAAAAAAAAAAAGTCTTAAATAGGATTCTTGGTATTTTCTTTTAAATACAGCCCTGTTTTTGTTGGCACCTTAGATTCTTCTGTCATTTAATGACTGGGGCTTCACCCCTTCTAAAGACACTCTCTAGCCATGTTTGCTTTCCACTCATTTTGGCTAGAGTCAGCCTGTGGGCGTACCAAAGCCGTGATGGCATCAAATGCATAGTGTGGGAAAGAAGTGCAGAGAAGTGGCAAATAAGATAATGGGCTGCTCACCTGCTGATGAAAGTAAGTGATGGATTCTAACTTAAAGCCTGACACCAAATGCAACTGGGCAACTTAAGCATACCAGCTCACTTGCCATTATAAAGCCTACCAATAGACGCAGCATAATTGTCAATTTCCGCTCACTAATTGGGTTTTGATTTTGCAAGGAATTGATTTATTGTGGTCTAAACAGTGAGGTTAAAGCTCTCTGCTAACATGAATCCACATTTGCAGCTGTTTCTCAGTGCGAACGTCACTACTCCAGCTCCACCTGAGATCACCAGGTAGATTCTAGTCAGGAGCAAGCAACACTGACCCCTCCCTCACCTGCACAATACAAGGTGGGGTTTGTGCTTCTACCTGATGGGCAGTGGGGTTCAGGTGGGAGCAGCTATAAATACTGATGAAGCCCAGCTGGTTCACTCATTGCTTACTTCCTACAGCACCACGTGGTTCCTATCAGGCTATGGACTGGTTCTGAGCCATGGGTCATGGTTTGGGGACCCGTGGTTACAGCATGTGGATATTTGGACTAGATGCATTTGCAGCTAGGACTACCACACTGGACATCGTAAGTGCATGCCGGAGTATGATTTTAAACATCTAAACAAATATATGATCATTTAAAAAATTATAAGATACAGATAAAAAAGTCCTCTTGGAATGAATTAATTTTTTTTGTCTTTTTAAGAAAGGATTTGATATGCAGTTCAGGCTGGCCTTGAGCTTACTGTGTAGCCCAAGCTACAACTTTAAATTCTAGTTTTACTGTTAACTAATATTGTTGAATCATTTTGATTAAAATATTTACATTTGATAGATATTCTAAAAAATGGCTACTAGATAAATCTTCAGTTTCTAGTCAAGTGGGCATAATTTTCTTTTTAGTTGCAGGATAAAAAAGAGACTTTGAGAAAGTATAAAAGTTACCATGAAATTAGTCATGCAATTAGTTTTAACTTCTACTGAAATACTGCAAAAAAGCTGAAATCCAATGAGCACTTATGGCTTTTAGGGGATAAGAGACAATTATATGTGTCTTACTCTTCTCTTGCTGCTGGGACAAATACCCAACACCCAAAATGAAGGAAGGAAAGGTTTATTCAGCTCACAGTTACTGGAAGTTTCAGTCCATATTCAGCTGGCTCCAAGGCTGAGTGACACAGGGCAGAAAGCATCCAGTTTATGGTGATGGAACAGCCACAAATGGCAACAGAGGTAACCAACCAACCAGGATAAGAGAGCGACTGAGAGAGTCTGTTGCGCTCTCTCTCTTTATGTTACATTCAGGCTCTCTGCCTCAGCCCATCCACAAAGGCCACACTCATAATCCCAGAAGTACTCGGACCTATAATCCCATGAGTACTAAAACACATAATCCCAGTGGATAATAAGTCAAGACTCAAACTCTAGAAGTCCTTGCCCCATGATTGCATGAGGCTTTGGGGGGGACAACTAAACACAAACTATAACAATGTGCTTTACAGAAACCCACTAGAAATGAAGGTATTGACATTGCACTCAAATCCCAGTCATCTGCGTATGACTTTATAATTTGTGGATTTTCTATGCTTTCGCCTGGGTTCTCACATCAGCTCACTGGATATTCCATTGCTTTTTATAGAGACAAGACTCAACCTCTACCAACTGTGATGAATTTTTTTGATAATTAATGTTTCATTGAGAAGTTTTGTCTGAGGGCTGAGACTGGGCTTACTAATTAAATCAATATCAGAGAAAGCACGTCAGGTTTTCTTTGTTTATTTTTGTGACTTTTGTTTTATATATAGGCCTGTTTTAGAATGTCTTAATGTGTTGGGGGCTGGCCTGATAGTTCAGTGGACTAATATGCCTGCTTAGGCAGAGCACAGTGGCTGGGGTTCGATCTCTGGCCCTGTCTGCGTGGCTCACTGAGACAGTGGCAAATGATCCCGGGCATGGTGGTACACGCCTGTAATCCCAGCACTTTGGGAGGCTGAAGACAGAAGGATCACTATGAGTCTAATCTATGTAGTGAGACCCTGTAGACACTGTCCTAAATACAGAAAAAAAAAAAAAAAGAATATTTTAGTGTGTATCTACTGAAGGCTAAGGTCAAACTGGAGTGTAACCAAAATTATTTTGGAAGGCACAATTCTTAGAATGAGCCTTGTATCTTCAAGGAGTGTGGCTACACACTGCTAGTGATGGTCACTTTTACTCTTCTCTGTATACCCAACTACAGAATGTATAACTCGGTTTTATGTGTATGGATGACCTTTACATAAAAACAGCTAAAACATAGAGCAGGCTTTATATCACTTTTTGAAGTACTGCTTTTCTGCTTGGGGCTTGTACATATATTCCTAAGAATAAGAAAGATTTTAAATAGTGAGTTTGTCCCACGTAAATATATTAATGATAATTTTAACATTGTCATATCATGAGTATTCATATTACAGTGCTCCAGTTGTCTTTGAAACAAATGATGTTTTTAAGTTTATATGTTTGAACTGAATCCAAATAAATCTATAGGCTCATTAACAGATCTGCCTCAGGTCCATTTTAACATACAAACGTCTCTATTTCTTTCTCTTGTGATTTGTTGAAAAAGGATAATTTGTCCCATAAATTCTACCTCACTTCCCCGTCCACCTCCCATCTAGAAACCACTTAATAATGTGTTCTTCCATCCCCTGTATTTCGATAAGCTGGCACTTAGATTTTGAAGCTCAATGGCTACTTTTCAAGTCAGGAGAAGGCATCTATACCAAATGATGCGCACTCGACACAAATATCGTAGATTAAAAACTATTTCCTTAGGAATGGCCAGATAGCTCAGCGGATTAAACTGCCTGCTTAGGCAGGTGAGAGGGCCAGGGCTATCATTCCTGCCCCTGGTGCGCACTGAGACAGCAAATGAGACTGTGCATGGTGGTGCATGCCTATAATCCCAGCGCTTGGGAGGCTGAAAACAGGAGGATCACTGAGTCCAACCTATGTAGTGAGATCCTGTAGACTCTGCAGACCCTGTACTAAATACAGAAAAAGGAAACATTCCCTTTTAGCCAGTGCAAGCATAATTTTCTGTTGTACTTAAACAGTCTACTTTGGTCTAAACAAATATTTTAAACAATAGGTTATGATTGCAGTTAATTCATGCTATGTATTAATATTTAATAGCTGATGAAAAGTGTCTTAGGTCCCTGAGAGACAAAAGGGAAGAACAGAGTACAATTTTACACTGAGAACCTTACCATCTATTTTGGGAGGAGCTGATTAACAAGCAGGAAGCCATGTGTCACAGTGATGGCGTGCAACCAGGGCTAAGTGGCTGAGGAAGGCCTTTAAGCGTAACCGGCTTTGCAAGACAGGGAGATTTCTGGAGTTTTCAGGAGCCAGACAAGGCTATATGGAGAAGTCTATATGGAGAAGGTGGGCAAGACAGGACCTGACAGTACTGAGCACACAGCTCCCAAAAAGGCAACTAGACAAGGGGAACAAATAGAGGTCTAATTGGCTACACCTATTTGGGGAAATAGTGGGAGGGCTATCTGAAGTGGAAGACAGGACTGAATTGTGAAGTGAGTGGTTAGATTGTGGAGAATATGGGTTAGGCTAATGAGGTAAGCTCATTATGGTGATATGAGATTATGGGATTATGGGGAATGGTGAGACTGCAGAGTCACCAAAAATGTGCTCAAGTGACCTTTTATAGAGATTTGTATGGTAGTTGACTTCAGGCTGAATTTATTTAAGGTGGGCTAGAATAGAATTGTTTATACCAATTGTTGTCTATGGTATTGAATTTACATGAGGTTACATGAGTTTAGGCCAAGTGGGCATCTATAAAAATGGAGAGATCAAAGTGGACCTTAAATAAATCCTAAGAAAGAATAAAAAGAAAACACAAACTAGATTCTATACAAAATTGATTGTGAGGAGCCAGGGAGATAGCTTAGAGGCATAAGTGAACACAAGGTCCTGAGTTTGATCCCTGGTACAAAAAAAAAGAAAGAAAAATGAAGATTGTGATATGAGTAAAATAACATGATAACATGCTGGGATGTCCAGCCTAGAAGGCTTATATAGTGACTTGATTAATTGTGGCAATATATTAAAGTGGAGAAATTACTTTTCATGGAAAATGAGTTTACTTATTAGCAAATTGTGCTTGAGAATATATAAAGCACTTATCTCCCATGGTAGCTAGAATCATAGAGAACACAGCTGGAGATACAGATTTAGAAACCTTTCAAATAGAGGTAGATGATGAAGCTTTAACAGCAGAAAATGTACCTAAAAACAGAATACAGAGGACTAAATTTATCTCTGTATTCAAGAAGTGTCTTGCTTGGTGCTTCTGCTCTTAAATGTTTACAGGGTGAAAGAATAAATAATGAAATAAACAGGTAGAAGAGTCAGGAAAGTGTTTTAGGGTTACAGGTAAGGATTAGAAGAAATGGGAAGACTAAATCAGGGAGTATAAAAGGGTGGGAGGAGATGAATAACTATGCAGCACCTCAGACTACTGCAGGGAAAAAAAAAACATTCAAGGAAAATGTCATATATTTCTAAGAGGCCAAACAAAATGAGAATTGGCCACTGGTTTATTCTGGATGATGTGGAAATCCTTAATAGAGCCTTTCTGTGGGGGTAGGTATGGGAGCTTCTGTTGGGGAGGTTCAGAAGCAGCCTTAGAAGGCTGAGGTAAGGAGTTCAGAAAAGGGACTAAAGGAAAGTATAAGTCACACCAAGAATTTGGCAGAGAAATAAGAAAAAAATGGCATAGCATTTATCAAGATATGAGTGTAAAAAGTGATTATTTCAAGGCAGGAAAGAGATACATACATGAAGTTAAAAAAGAGACAGAAGATAAAAGCTAAAGATGCCAGTGATATTGTACAAAAAAAAGTGAAAATTAGTATACTGCCAAGTGTTCAGAAAGATTCACCTGCTGGGGCTGGTATGATGGCTCAGCGGACTAAGTGCACCTGCATAGGCAGGCACAGGGCCCGGGTTTCACTCCCTGCACCACGTGCTGCGCTGGCCCCACTCCCAGGTGCTCTGAGCTGGCCGCAGAGAGTACGCATTGTGGCGTGCCTGCAATCCCAGTGCTGAGGAGGCTGAAAACAGGGGGATCACTATGAGTCCAAGCTGAGTGGTGAGACCCTGTACCAAACAATAATAATAATAATAATAATAATAATAATAATAATAATAATAACAATAATAACGAGCAATTCACTTTCTACAAAATATTCCAATTACATCAAGCCAGTCACTATTCCCAGAGCAAACTATGTGCATTAGAGTGTGTCACCTTTAGCCATGCTGATCCTTTAACTTTATTTGTTTGTTTGTTTATTTATTTATTTATTTGGTACAGGATCTCGCTATGCAGCTTGGACTTGCAGTGATCTTCCTGCCGCAGCCTCCCTGGTGCTGGGATTGAAGGTGTGCGCCAGCACACCCAGTTTCGGTGGCTGGTGGGGCAGACTCAGGGCTACGGGACCTGCATGGCATGCAGTACTGGGGAATGAACCCTAGTTCACTGTGCGTGCCAGGCAGGCACTTAGGCCACTGAACTATCTCCCCAGCCCCTGTTCCTTTAAATTTAAATGCACTTTAGTCTAATACCTTTTAAAAGTCTTTCCATTATTGAAGGCTTGGTCCAAATTTCACCAGCTCTGTGACAACTTTAGGTAGTCAGATAAATCTGAACTGATTTATCCTTCTTATACACTCATTAAATGCTTTTGTCATTAGGAATTTATCTTCTCTCCATGTTAATTACTTTTTAATAAACCTTTTCCACTATATTTTAGTATATTGCATACAGATACCTGACTTAGCCATTTTCAATTGCTGCAGCAGAACACCACTTACTAGGTAACTTATAAAGAATAAAAAAAAGAAAAAGGGCTGGGGAGATAGCTCAGTGAAATAAGTCCTGAGTTTGATACCCCGTACCATCAAAAAAGAAAAGAAAACAAAAGATTTACTTAATTCTAGGACCTGGAGGCTGAGAAGCTTCAGGGCCAGGTGCCGGCATGTGTTGGGCGCTTTCTGGGAGCGTGGTGGCATCCTGATGTCTCTTCCCCTTGCAGTGCTGCTGCTGTCATCATGGGAGCACCATATTCAAGGCCTCATTGAATCCTAATTATCTCCCCACAGCTCCACTCATAAATGTAATTACCAACAATTGGGTAGATAAAATTTCTAACCTATAAACTTTTTAGGGACATATACAAACTATAGCAGTACTCAAGTGTTTAATAATGGAATTTACTTCATAAAGATCCGAGGCAAGGTAAAAAGATAATGGGATAAGAAATCTCAGTAGAAATGAGGATATGGGTGTTGGGCAATTTCTTCTGCTTGGCTTCAATAGTCTTCCCAAACAGGTGACATGGCGACAGTCTAGTGGGAAATTAAAGGACTGGTGTGGTGGAAGTTCTGGAGCAGGTGCTGGACTAGTCAAACAAGAAAGAGTGCAAACTGGTGTAGGCCTTATGAGAATCATGAATTTGCAATTGGCCAATTTTCACAAGAAGTATTTTTTTTTTTTTTTTACTATGTGTTCACAGTCGGAAAGACAGAGAAAGCAGGCAGCATGAAAATCCAGGTAGCCTATGCAGAGAGCTCCCCCTAATTACTAACAAACATGCAGCTTGGCATGGGGGATATGGGCATTTTGGAGTGACCCATCCGCCACAGTGAGATGCTAACAGCAAGCTCAGGTTAAGGACAGCATCCACATCTCTCTCTCAGGCCAGGTTCTCAACTTTACTACGGAGAGAATCACTCAGGATGATTTTTAAAAAGTAAGACACCAGGATACCAGGGCCCCACCCACAGGAATTGTGAGACACCACTATTATTGCTGTGATTACTGATGTTGTTATTGAGAGAGGGATTCACTACACAATCTAGGATGGAATAGAACTTGTGCTCCTCCCGCCTTAGTGTCCAAAATTCTGGGATTATAGGTGTACACTAGCACATCTGGCTACAGCTGCAGTTTTGAAGTGGTCCAGTTGAGAACCCCTGCTTTAAGGACATAGTCTAGGGAAAGAAGGGTTAAATAGTGGGAGGTTTCGCTAAGGATAGAATACAGGATGAAATAAAAATGCTATTTATGGCCTCAGGTCTAAAAATTCCCAGAAAGAATAAGGCCTGACTTAACATAAAAGAGAGCATCTACGTTTTAAGATCCAAATGTGATCTCAGCTAATTTCCACTGGACAGGCGTCATCCTTCCCTGACAGTCATAACTGGCACTGTGGTAGGCAAATGGTTGAATGGGAAAGGAAAAACTGGAAAACTTTTTTCTAACCTTTACTTCTTTTAAAAAAAGTTAACTGTCCTAGAAGATGTTGGAGGATCTTGTTGAGACCCAGTGAGACCAAGGACAAACAGAAGGGGCACTAGACGCTCAGGAAATTCCAGTGGCAGGCAGACCCAATGCCAGGCATCGCAGTAGATCTCAAGGGAAGACCATGGTGAGGGCTTTTAGTAGCTCTCTAACTTCAGCCGTGAAAGGCACAGCCCTGGTTTTCTTAGTAGTCATTTAAGGCTCTCATTCATAAATAAGGCTAGAAGGTTTCGAACTCATTTACATTTCCTGCCAACATCACTGTTGGGACTAATGAGTTCCACAAGTTATAACCTGCTGTGTGAAGCAGATTTGCTTTCATTTGTCCTAAACTTACTCCATTCTGGTTTGAAGAGTACCCTCCTTGTCAGAAGTACAAAAAAGTAAACAGGAGTATGGGTTGAAGACAGATTGGCTGGAGTAAGCGGGCAGAAAAAGAGCTAGGTGCCGCAAGGAAGCACAGACAAGCTTTAATCCATAGTGCAGGTTTAAGAGCCAGCGTGCTGGAGTGCATGACCAGGAGCGGGGCTGCCTGTTCCATAAAACAATGGCCTCATTGTTCTCCTGTTCTCTGTTCCTTTGCAGGGGCTCCATCCTGTTCGGGGCTCCCCTGTTCAAATGGAAGGGAGGGCTGCAATGGTTAGCAGATACCAAGAAAACTGATAAAACCCTAAAAGTGGAGCCTAGAAAAAAAAATAAGTTAGATTTTTTTTTTTTGTTTTTGGTTAGGAGAAAGAAACTAATTCCATACAAACTATCTAGGAATCTATGTATAAAATTGAAAACATTTGTTTTATACTTGAATTAAAACACAAAGGAGCTGGGGAGATGGCTTGGCAAGTGCAAGGGCCTGGGTTTGATCCTTGGTACTGTGTGCCGTGCCATCCCTGAAGCCCTGGATGTGCTGTGCCAGCCCTGAGACCAGGCGTGGTGATGCATGCCTGTAATCCAGTGCTGGGGAGGCTGAAACAGGAGGATTGCTGTGATTTGGAGCTGTACAGGGAGACCCTGCACCAAATAAATAAAGGTTAAGAAAATTAAAACACAAAGAGAAGGACTCAAGATGGATCAAAAGCTTTCACAAAAGTGGAACTTCCAGACAGTGCAAATAAAAGACTGAATGGAGGCAGACAACAATATATTTTATTTATTTTGAAAGTTTGTATTTCCAGAAATGATGTGGCATTCACCTGGCCTCTGTACGTATCCAGTAAACTATAAACACAACTCAGTGTGTTCTTCAGAGCGCTACGGCAGTTCTGGACCAAGGGAACAGTAGAGAACAGATGATGTATGCATCCCAAAAAGCAAAGAATCGGCGACCCAAATGCTAATACGTATGACTTTCAAAAGCTATGAAGGAATAACAAACACCTGAAAACCCTATTCCTTGCACTGGATTAAAGCATCTGCTGTTTTTCTTCCACAGTCGGAGGATGAAGTTGATTATTGGAAAGTGTTGTATTTTTAAGGGAAATAGGGCAAAGGTTACGTGTAGAAGGAATCCAGTCATGCGGGGCTCGCAGAACACAGGTTAGGCTCATAAAACTGCTCATTAAAATGCTCTGTTCTGAGGCAAGAGCAAATAAATGAGCTCAGGGAAAAGAGCCACAGAAATTGTCTAGAAATATTTCCATGAAAGACTGTGAAAATAGTCCTCCCAGTCATGAGAAATGTGCAGTTATTGCTTATACAAATAGCTCACACTTAAAGGACTTTTAAATACCTCCCTTGCAATGCTGGTTTTGACCCTCTGCCAAGAGCTACTTCATGTTTTTTATTTTCCCTGAATCGACTGTATGATGAACAAGAAATAAAAGACACGAACGCCACAAACTTTTTAAGCAGCACTAGAAGAACAACTTGGTTATTAGCCCTCACCCTAAACTCTTGATTTGAACTTTACGAATTTAGAAGTCCTATACTGGTTTCAAATGCCAATTCTGGTACAGAAAGAAAGAGCCCCCCACAACCCCCTCCAAAAGAAAACCTCCAAGATTTATAGGGCAGCAGTTCTTCACATCTTACTGTACGGAAAACATAGATCGAGACGTTTAAAACTAATAATAGCAATGGCTTACTGGCAAAACAAGGGCCAGCGAGAGGACTTCTAAGGAGGCAGTCAGCCCCGCAGCAGCGCAGACAGACTGCTTACACAGCGACTGGCTGGTCTGTACGGCCTGCTGCCAAGAACAACAGCAGCTAGCAGCGCGGGCACCTATGGGGGAGCTGCACGCCTGGACGCCCGCCGATGAAGCCTACGGTGCGGGGGAAGGCAGATGTCCACCCCACTTTTAATGTAAATCTAATGATGCCCTAGGCCCTGTCTGAGCTGCTAGTGGGGCAACCTGGGCTAAGTTCCCTGTGATTAGCCCGAGTAAGCCGGAGTCATCATGGAAACCAGAGCTCCGCAGAGCAGCAGCCCAGGCAGCCGGTCATGTGCCCTGGATTCACACCTGATTGCTCCGTGGCGTTTCCTTTCACCGGTTCACAGCGCCTTGCCACGGGAATGAAGGGAGACCCAGAAAGAGAAAGAGCACGGACATTTTTATTTTTGTTTTTGTAAGTAGAAGGAGTTAGGGACGGATGGCAATATTCTCTTTTTGTTTCTACTTCCTTTAGCTTAAAGAAAGCCGTCTGGCACTCGCTTGTGAGAAGCAATGAATCAAAGTGGGAGAGGCTCCTGGCAAAAGCAAGCCCGGATCGCCAGGGGCTGCTGGCCAACGCTTATTCTGTGGTCCCAGGCAGGTTTCATGTCCCGGTTGTTGCCATTTCTTTCACTCTGGCGGGGGAGAGGACCGACTGGGAGTCTTGCAGAGATCTTGGTAAAATAAAACTACAGAGCTATTTCATAAAGCTAAATCACATTTCACATCCTGTTGATAAGCACGTCTTGGCAGCCAGAGCCCATCTTTTTGGAGTTAGCTATAGAAAGGGTATTTCCTAATTCACTCAGCTCTCAGGGAAACAAATCCAAACAAAAGCCCTGCTCTTCTTTTTCCCACTGGCCTCTAACGTGCTTTCCCCGGGAATAATGATTTCTTTTACTTTAGCAGATTTTTAAAACTAGCATTGTTCTTTCCACAGTAGCAATTTATATTTTTATCTGCACCACCATGTACACACACACACACACACACACACACACACACACACACACAGATTTTTGCACAAATTAGCAAGATTTAAAGCTTCTCATTTTTTATTCTTGAAACCCCAAAAGGGGCACTGTTACTCAAGTGCCAAGGAACACAGTCATTCATTATTATTTTTTTCTTTCTTTCTGCCTGTATACCCTCCCAATAGGATTAAATGGAGTCTGGGATGTTGGGTAGGAAGGCAGGGGGAGGAGAGGAGTGGGAGGGAGAAAAAGATGGCCTTTTAATAGCCTCTACCACACTGATTCAACACAGTAGGATCCTTGAGTTTCAGATTCAAACTGTTTCCTCCCTTTTAAGCCTTGACTTGGCCCAATTTCTGCCACAACGATGCTCAGAGGTCTCTGGGCAGAACTGGGAAAGGAGGCAGCCAGTTAGTAACGGGCCCTTCTGAGAGTTAGGGAGGTTGGAGGAGCCTAAGGAAACCATCATAACCCTATTTTGCTGTAAAAAAAATTCATCTTGAAATAACTTTAGTCCTAGAAAACATCTGCAAAATTCATACAAAGAATTTCCGTATAGCTTTCACCCAGATCACTCCAATGTTAACATTTTAACCAAACTATATAATCATGACCAAAACCAGGAAACAGAAGTTATTAACTACTGGGTTCTAAGGTCCAAGCCTGAATCATACTGGGCATTTAGTGGCTATATCTCTTCTGCTATTTTTTAATTTGTAACAATACCTTAGTCTTTCCCTAACACTTTTGAAGAGTTTTGATGGAGTGTCTTTGTACAGTGTCCTTCAATTTGAGGTTAGTTGACTTAGTTGTTTTCTTATTGCTACTTTCAAGTTACACACATTTTTTTTATAAGACTACCATATAAATAATGTATCTTCTTCAATGCTTTTTACCTGGAGGGTTGCTGACTTCAGTCACATGGTTTAGAGGGCACCTTCCAGGTTTTTTTTGCCAAAAGTTTCTACTTTTTCCCTTTTAGGAATACTAAAAATCTTGTGGGTAATATTTCTAGGCAATGGGAATGCCCTGTATCTCATCACACTTTCACCTACTCATTTTAAAATCCATTTATGATTCTTAAGAGAAATAATTATTATTGTGATATCTTGCAAATGGTGATGTTTTACGTTGTCCTTTTCTAAGTGTATTCATTGAAATTATATTGTGAGGAAGAGCGTTCTCTTCTCCTTCCTTTAGTCACTTGTTTATTTATAGAAGTACTGACTTCTTTTATTCTGTGGGTTATAATCTCTCATATTTATTATTTGTTGCTGAAATTGGCCTAGGTTTAGTCCTTGGGAGCCTCCTTCAGGTTGCCCGTTGCGTCCCTCTCACTGCTCCCGGTCACCCTGTGTGCGTTGCCCTGCTCTTTGGCCCCCTCTTATAGTCCGTGCTCATTTGCATTCCTCTGCTCCATCCTTGGACTGTCTCCATGGAGCCCTGATTTCTTTTAGTAGTGAACAGAATGAAATGACCTTATCTTCCTCGATGACTCACAGTGAGAACCTACTTCTGCTAATGGGAAAGGTCAGCAGGAGCAGGGAAGTCCCACCCTTTCAGTGTTTTGGCGTAAACATTCTCACTATCACAAACTCACAAAAACTGCATGTCTCCCAATTCACCCTAAGTTGGAAATCTTTGCTAAGGAATGGCCTGCAATCGCATAATTGTATATCTGAGATTAATGAGGCGTACTTACAAATAGTCTGAAGGTATCCATGGATCTTTCATAACAAATTAAGAACTCACCAAATTTTCAGTCTGTTTAGTGTAACTTGGATCAAAATAAGTAAATCTTATATCAAACGACTTAATGCTTTTGTTGTTTTATAAGAAAGTCTTTCTTGTTTTATATGAAAATTGAACAACTGATAATCAAAACTTTTAAATGGTGATATGATTAAATGCTTAATTAGCTATTTAGTGTTTGTAGGAAAATAAAATTCACTTTCATATGCTTTTAATCACCATTGTAATTGCTGCTTTTTCTGCCTTAGGTTGCTTTAGATTCACTTAAATGTTTAACCATTTTTTGGTCCAGTTTCTATTTTGTTAAAGTAAATCTTTCCATTTCTTTTATCTTTGCTAGCACAATCTATTTTTTTGCTGTCTTAAAAACATGTCTTCACTTTAAGATTATGGCTTAATTAGACATCCAGGCAAGGTGGCCAATTGTCTCTCTTCGCCTTTAAGATTATTCCAGTATTTCTGGCTCCCACTCTTGCTCTGAGGGTGGTTTAACTTTTGTTCCTTAGCAGCTCCCGTCTTTACCTCTGGATGTTCTCCAGTAGCTTTGGTGTCCTACAATTTCATTACAATACCAATCTGCATGCTAGGTATGATGCTTCTAAACCTTAGAATTTGTGATTTTCATCAGTTCTGGGGAAAGTTTCATTCTTTCATTGTCCTTTAAATCAAGTACACAGTAGACCTTCATATTCTGTTCCTCCCTCCTCTCTGCCTCTCTGGATTGCATTCTAGGCAGTTTATTCAGTTATTTATCCAATCATGTGCAGGACTAGGCTTACACCTTGTCCTAAGAGCCAGTAGAAAACGCGGAAGCTAGTAACTAAGTGTCTACCAGCATACACTGTACACATCCCCTTTTACTCTCTGTTCAGCTCTTTAATTTATTCACAAAGTTTTAACTTTAGTAATCACAGTTTTCATTTCTAAAACTTTTGATTGTTTATGAAATACACTGCATTCCTTTCTCATATTTGTGATTTGCTCTTTTATTTCTTTAAATATTTTAATCATAGTCCATAATCATTCCTACTGTTTATTATTCTCTGAGCTTACAATGGCTTCTTTGAAACCTTTTAAATGTTGAATTGTATATTTATGCTCTCAATTTGTGTGCATCTCTTCGATGTGACTTGGCGATATATTCCTCCAGGGAGTATTTAAGTCCTTACAGACTCCTAGATTGTGTCCAAACTGTGACCATTTTAAACTATTTTCTCATTTTTTATTTTGCTTGACCATGCATGTGGTACAACTCTGAAACTCAAATTACATGACAGTGTACCTGTAAAGTGGATTATCGAGAGCTTTTTATATTTCTATCTTTCCTTCTCAGAACTCAGACTGACACAAATACTAAATAGCTTACCTTGTTTTCTTCCTTTATGAAAAAGATGTTTTTTCTTTGTAAAAAATATTTATTTATTTATTTATTTATTTACTTATTTATTTATTTAGTACAGGGTCTTGCTACACAGCTCAGGCTCGTAGTGATCCTGTTGTCTTAGCCTCCCCAGTGCTGGAATTACAGGTGTGTGTCACCACAACCAGTTTTGGTGGCCAGTGCACCACACCTGGGGGCTTGGGGCTCGTACAGCATGCTGTACTGGGAACTGAACCCTGGTGCTTGTGCTTGCCAGGAGGAGCTGTCTCCCTAGCCCAAGATTTTCTTGATCTCCTATTCTCACTGAATGGGGGAGCTCTGTGCAAGTCCTAGTCTAGAGGTCTTGGCTCAGCTCCCCAGCTTGTTCTGACTAGTGCCTTTTTCTTTCCCCTCATCTAATCACAAAAGCCCCAAGATCTGGGGTTGAGTGAAGGCAGATACCCCAAGGTGAGCTGCGGTTTTCCTAGAGGCTTGACCCCCCTGCTTTCCAGCTCTTCATTTTTCTCATCAGCTTGGGAGTTCAATCAGAAATTTAAAAACAGTATTGTAGCATTGTTCTCAATATTTCTGGATATTTTAAAGTCAAGAGAGCTATTTGTAAGGAAAAATTATCTCCAGAAATTGAAGTCTGTAGTGTCTTTGGAACTTACTACAAGATACAGTAATGACTTGAGAACTCTGACTAGTACTTAGCCTTTTCTTCTCAAGATAAAGCAAACATACCTTACAACCTACACACACACACACACACACACACACACATGTAACACACTTATGTACCGCGTACTACTGTGTGTTAGCACCATTATTAGCTAATATAGAATAGTTATTAATTCCTAGAAGCCACACTGTAAGCCATGAAAAAGTGGAATTGGAGGCTGAAAATGAAAGCAATTTATATCTTAACCACCATTTGGGGAGCGTAAGTTTTATTTGAGTTCCATTTACCATACACTTCTAATTTCCATCCTTGCCAATAACAATACTGTACACTGCTCATTTAAATATAAATATATACTTTGTTAAGTATGTAGGGATATAGTGGTCATATTATTTTATTAATATAATTTACTTTGAAATTCATGCCGACTTGGTGATTTAAGTAGATTTTTATTCTATTAAAAACTAAGAGTCAAAAAAGTTGAGCCCAAACTGAAATTTATGTTTCTCAACTCTAAGCACATCGATCAAGAACACAAACCAATCAAGAGAACTAGGATATTATCCTGTCTCTAAGTGAGGAAAAAGTCCTGCAATATTAGAAGAATCTGTGGTTACACTGGGGTGACATATGGATGGACTTCAGCTAGGGGCTCTTCTGTGCATATTTTTCACCTTTTCCCCATTAGATGATAAAATTATAAAGCTCTGAAGAAAACCCTTGGCTTCCTGAATGCTTGTGGTACTTCTCATATCACTTTCAGTACATAATCCTTAATCTCATTTCAGTGCAAGATGAATAAGACTTGGGCATAAACCTTGGGACTGTTATGAAAACTAAAGACCAATTTTAATCATAAACTGGTAATAGATGAATCTATACACTCCAAAGAAAGCACAGTGGAAATGTATATGTGACAGTGATCTGGGTTTTGAGGAGCAGGAAGGTGTTTGTCAGTTACAGAAGCAATGAAAGCCTCTTCCAGGCAGGAGGAGCTACACGAACAAGGGTGCAGAAATGGGGTGGAGCATGGGGTTCGCCGGACCTGAGAGACTCTGCTTGGTGGAAGGGCCACCAGAGATGCCTGCAGGCAGGGGAGGGTCAGGAGAAATGAGTTGAACTGGGCTTTGCTGCAGAGACTCATCTCAGAGGCTGTCCTCATTATTGTGAGTGGCAATGCGGGGAACATTTTTAGGGATGTGAAATCATCAGGTCCCTTTCCTGTTTGCTTGTATATACTTGAAAGGGTTTTCAAGATTATTTGATCAAGACTTAATTTTTACTTATTTAAATGCAACCAAGAACCTGAGATAGTCAAGGTTCAGAGGGCAGATGGTGTAAACATGCTTTCAGGAATGATGTAGATGGGCAGGGGAGACAGCTTGGAGGCCTAAGTGCCTGCCTGGCAAGTGCAAGGACCTGGGTTTGATTCCTGGTAGCACATGCCATGCTGGCCCCATGCCAGTCACCGAAATCAAGGCATGCATCAGTAATCCCAGCACTGGGGAGGCTGCGACAGGAAGATCACTACAACTCCAAGCTGTGTAGCAAGACCCTGTACCAAATGAATGAATGCATGAATGAATGAATAAATAAATAATTGTTTAAAAAAGGATGATGTAGATATGTTAGAAGCCAGAAG
Source organism: Capromys pilorides (assembly GCA_004027915.1). Classification (NCBI taxonomy): domain Eukaryota; kingdom Metazoa; phylum Chordata; class Mammalia; order Rodentia; family Capromyidae; genus Capromys; species Capromys pilorides. The sequence continues at coordinate 3,339 of PVKN010013993.1, read as the reverse complement.
CTCAGGTTCTCATGGTTCCTGGCTATATCTTCTAAGTGTATACCAGAGTTATGTAAAGCAAGGAGCAAAGGGGGTTTTTTTTCCTACCACTGTAGCTACTAAAATCAAGTCACTCAGATTTCTTGATATTACTATCCCAAGCAGTTTCAAAAGCCACACCCTACAGTACTGCATTAACTAAAGATGAACAAGCATGCTAAGGTCAAATAACAACTCAACTTTAGTACAATTTAATTATTTATATGTTTTTAAATGTTTTCCTTTCAGGATCATATGTAGTGACTTAGGGAGTCTTTAGTCCCAAGAAATTCTGAGTAGATAACTGCCACAGAAGACTGGATGTTGAATCTTGTACATCCCTTGTATGTCTGCATTTCTATTTTCAATTAACATTCATATAAAAGGAAGAAATGGTCACATTACAGATACTGATGTCTTCAGCTTGTGGTGGGCTTACATCCCAATCAACCCAGAGTAACTTCAAAATAAGTTCGAGGTATGTAATATGCCTAACCTAAAGGACATCAAAGCTTAGCAATGCAGTGCACTGTTGATACTGGTTGATTCCTCTTGTGATATGTGGCTTACTGGGGACTCTAGCTTGCTGCTACTGCCCAGCACCACAGAGAGTATCAAATTGCATATTTGTATCCTGGGAAAAGATCAAAATTCAAAGCACCATTGAACACCCTATCACTTTTGCACCATGGTAAAGTTGAAAACTTGCAAGTCAAACGATGCTGTTGGGATCCTCTATAATCAACAAAAAATATTAGGACTGCCTTCATTGAAATTATTTTCCCATCTTGAATGTACTGGCAATTTTAAGATTATATCCATATATCTTAATCTCACTATAGGCAAATCTTTTCAAACCAATAAACTAGAACTCTTTATGAATTCTTAACATCCATCTTGAGATTTGTAGTGACAGCTTTAGGTTCAAAAGTGCATTCCTGTTTTAAACGGACTACATGGAATCACCCAGTGGGACGAGGTCCAGTATCACACACAGCTGTACTGTGCAAAGTAATTTTAGACATCAGGATAATGTATGTCGAAGCTGTGCAAAACCACAATTCACCAGCGGATCATAATGCCTTTTGGCAAACTGCTGTTTATTGTATTAGTCTCCTCTGGCCGTGCAGTGATCTGGGAAGCTGAAGGATTGGAATTTGTCACTTAAGCCCTTCCTCCCCAGCTGCCAAGATTCTGACCTCTGGCATCAAAGCTAGGCAGAGTCCCATATACCATCCTACTAAGAATGCAGTCATATAGCTCCAATAAAGACGTCCTGCTTCAGCAATAGTGTAAAGGAAACTTCACGAACATCAAATTGTTCAATATTTCCTGGTCATTTGAGTTGAGTAGAAGTTTGTTTTCATTTTACCTATGTATAAAGTAAAAGCCTGCCTTAAATGATATACTACAGCACCACCCCCCAGCCCCGCACACCAACGTCCTGCAGTACTGACTTGAAAACATTCAAACCTATTGTCCTGAAAACAAACCAGAGCTCCTAAGTTGAGACCTAACATATCAAGTTGCAGCCTGAAGAATTTTTTTGAGCTCATGGTTTACACTGAAAATGCTGACAGATGTCAAACAGCCTTAGCAAAAGTGATCTGCAGAGGGGTCCTGGGCAGCCGAGACCATGGGGCTGCTTTGATAGTGCTAAATCCTTGTTGCCAACCAGTCCTACTTAAAACAAAACAATCTAGGATTTAGTATATTAAGAGTTTAACAGATATTTGGGGTAAGCCAGCAAGTACTCTGTAGCTAAAGTTTTGGAACTTGATAATTTCCATTTAGCACTTTCTCTGGGACAGAAGAAATTCGATTGGGTTTACCATTTTAAAAGGTCAGATAAGTCATACTTCTAGAATTATAACCTTTAAAGCATAAAGTAGATTTCTGCATTTTCAAGATTGCTATAGGAACTGTAGGTAGAATACTCTTCCTGTTAATGATTTCATATTCTGGTAAGCCCAGAGAGCATTTTTATACTTCCTTTGCAAAACAACAGTCAGTGCCATTTGATAATTTATGTAGCATCCAGGCTTTTAGAAGATTGTATCTACACTCTTGAAACCAAGAGAATCAAGATGGTAAAGTTTTGATGTATTTTTGGCAGATATTTTCTTTGCTGAGATACTAAAATCTGCATCAGGGGAAGCACCAACAGCATAGTTCTGATCAGAAACAAACGAACACTTATAAGTATTCACAAGTGTTCTACAGAGGTTGCAGGCCTTCCCAGGTGGGTAATAATTTAAAGGATGTCCGTGGATACAAGTGAATTGCAGCCATAAGAAAGAAGAAGGTAGAAGTGAATAGTACTTTTGTCTCTTGGAGACTTGGAATTTCAGGCAGACTCCATATTGGATAATTCTATTTAGCCTGCCTACATTCTCTGATGTTGTTTCAGTTGGGATTGATAGAATGATATTCCTTATCCCCAAATGTAGGGCTGTCCAACAGTATTATGCTATTCTGTTAACAGCCCTCACTCTCCACGTATGTGCAGATAAGAGGTCCCTTGCTGATGTAGAAAGACTTCCTGAATTGTATCTTGTCTGAGAGTAAAATCTTTTAACCAAACAGATACACTATGAGGAAGAAAGCAAGCCTTTTTTCTTCCCTTCCTAGTCTACCATACTGTTGTCTCTGATATTCTGAAAGATTATTTAGGTATTTTACAGCATTGTTGGACTCCTTGGAGAATGGCTTTATGGTATTTTTCCACTCTAAAGTTAACTACTTCCTTTCCTTCTCTCTAGTGTTAACATAATAGTTAAGCAATCTTCTAAAAGCCTAGATGCTTCAAAAATCATCAAATGGCACAGACTGTTGTTTTGCAAAGAAATTATAATACAGTTCACTGGGCTCATCAGAATATTAAATCATTAGCAGAAAGAGTAGTCTACCTACGAGAAACACACACAAGTAAGATAAATGGAAAAATATTAAAAATGTAACTTCAAAACATTATAACTGTTCCCAAAAGCCCTGGATGACTGAAATTCCAAATCAATTGCCTTTCATCACCCCTAAGAGCTTGCATTTATTATCTTCCTTCTTTAAAAAATGATAGAATGATCAACTGAGAGGTAAAATACAGTTTATTATAAAAAATTCACTAGGTTTATCAAGGGTATGCAGTTTAAAATTTCATTTTTGCAAATCTATACCAACTTAGCCTTTTGGATGTGTTACGTAGACATACATTACACCATGTGCACCGTGGGGATAATGTTTCTTCTGCGTCTCCTCCTCCTTTTGCCCTCAGGATGAGCTGTCCAAATACATGAACATTTAAAGCTTTTATGCTTCTAACCT